>JAAOAU010000438.1:12191-47788 GCA_013186845.1 Fusarium sterilihyphosum | reverse complement strand
AAAATTAACTAATAAATCCCTTAGTTAAAAGTACTAACTTTATATTTAATACCCCTAGAGGCTATATTAATAATAATAGCATACCCACAATACCCCCACAGTAGTAAAGTACCGGTCAGGACATTTATAGCCCCTAAGGGCTATACATAGCTGTATTTCTAGCTACCTACGGAGTACTTTATTTAACCAGTTAAAATTTACCCACTAACCTGTTTTTAACAAAAGTACCAGCTTATCAGGCAGAGCCACGTATACCGGCCGGTGGCCTCACGCTCGACTTTATATGGAGCATGTTATTATGGAGCGGAAGAGTGATTAACATACAGGTTCAATAATCGCCGGTGAGAGTATCTGTAGATCAATGTAACAATTAAATTGTATAGAATATTATTGCAACAAAAAAGAGTTTAAGGTAATGTATTCTCAGTACATCGCCGAGACCTGGTCACTAGCAACAGGTCGCCGATGTGACGGATTATGGACTCATGAGGGGAGATCATCCATTGTCAGCGTAATGGGCGCGATGGCCCAAGCTGGGGGCATCGGTGGTTGGGCTCTCCGACCTGATGCTGGTTCGTAGAGTCTCCAAGCCGCCTGCATGGCCACTAGAGGATTGGAACTTGCCATCTGAAAGAACTCAGGCATATCACCCTCATCATACTCGCCTCTTGTACCACGTTGTACTCTACCATCTACCTCGACGAGTGTTGGTAGTTCTAGCCACTGAAAATTCGTCGGTTGCCTCGTGGCAAAGACTAACAGAGTATCTAGAACACTCGACTGTTCTGAACCTTCAGGTATCGATATTTCTAGAGGGAAGTAAAGGGATTGTTGACGGTCCAGTGCATCAGCAATATTATCACGCCTGGGGTGTACCTGTGTAATTCCCCACTGCGAATCCAGATCCAGAACCGTAATGTTAACCTCAAAATCAGATTCGTTCTTTACTCGAAGAACAACCAACTCCTTATCCATTACTTTGGACTTTGATTTCCATGCCTTTGGATTAGGATCGTTAAATACTTTTCGACACATCTTGTCATCGGGTAGAGGATTCGGCTTGCGTGAAGCAAGGACTGAAATTTGTGGCGCATCATCACTATGGCGGTGACGATCTACCAATTCCTGTAAGTTGTGGTACTTGGCCAAGTGGGTAAGCCATTGCACTAACTTCTCAGCGGCGTTATCGTCCTCGACAGACACAGAAGGCACAGCGTGTTGAAGGGGTCGGCCGCCCTTCCCCGATATCACATAATTCCTTCTCTTGATTCGTACCTGAAAGTCTTCGTTGTCATTGTCTTCCTGGACCAAGGGGGCAAATGGAGTGCCGACATTCTTCCAAGCAGTCTCAAGTGTTTCAAGGCTGTTCCGAGTGATACCAAGGGACCTCGAATCTTGCTCTTGGATGATACGGACCCGCTTCTTCGATACAGCTGAGCGAGGTAGGGCGAGACAGCCGACTTGGATTTGTAGCTGCTCACTCTTCGATGTTCTTGTGAACTCTGTTTTGGCAGCCAGCCCTGTGACCGACTTCACGGTCAAATATCCGAGACGCTTCGACTGCAGAAACCTCGAGATTGAAGTTGGCCAAACATCAAGCTTCATGCCTTTGTTGATCCCGTGTGCCTTGCCAGCATTGATCTCGGCGGTCGTGGGGCTATCATGCCTGGTCGATACCCGAATCACCGTTGCAGCGCTGAATATCTGGGAGGAATCACTGCTTAGAAATAGGCGATTGGTTTCGCCGCCCAAGATAACATGCTGCTCGCTCCTTTCTGTCACCTTGAGGGAGACTAGAGTCCAGATTTGATGATAATTCATCCGTGCTGAGTTCGGACTTTCTCTCAAGACTTCAAGAAGGTAATACGTAAGCAACCCGTGATGCTGTTCCCCGAATCGATCCTCCTTCGCGGTTTCATGTTGCTGGCAAGCGGCAAGAAAGACATAGCCACTCGATCTGAGAAGCCAATGACTTTTAACTGTCGCTTTCCTCGATCCATGGTCGATTTGCGTCGAGTTTCCGACGATACTTTGTAGCTGTTCTCTTAAAAATTTCGACTTATCCCAAGGCAGCTTGTTATGATCAATCGTGTCGATGCCACGAATGAGGGCGTGGGAACTCTCGCGATTGCCACGAACTGCGCCTCCCGAGTGACAACAATCGAGCACAAGAGTCACGATGAGACCTTTGTTAGCCATTTTCTGCAAGAGATAGGCAATCTCTAAGTCTCTGATGTATCGGCCGTTTTTGCAAGCAATATTTGTTGGAACAAGGGCTTCATCTTGTCGGATCTCGCCTTTCAAGTCGCCAAATATTGTGTCTATCCGACTTCCATGCCCCGAAAAATGGACATAAACTACATCATTCCGGTTTGCAAGGCCAGTTACTGTCTCAATAGCTTTGACAATGTTCTCATATGTTGGCCATTCGGACTCATCGCCCTGTGGAACATTGGAACTGTCGTCTGGCGTCCTTGCAGTGAGTAGCGTTATGTTGGAAGCTGGGAAGTTCTCCTTCTTCTCGAGGTACGACTTCATCTGGGTCACATCTTCGACGCAGCCCTTGAGGTTTCTGAATGTGACACCAGGTCTTTCACGCCCCCGGATGTAGAAATCAACACCAATCAACACCGCCCACTTGGTTAGTGTGTTTGATTCGCCCATGGTATAGAGCCTCCTGCAACCTCACTGCTGGCCTCAAAATATCAGTTCACTCGAACGAGCAAAAGGTGCAGATCTCTTACTCACCTTAAACGATTAAGTTGTAAGGTCCAGGTAGTGAAACGGTAGGATTACTTGAGGTGACTTGAGAATTCAAGGCGATGAGTCTTTACTCGGAAGTTTTTTGAACCCAGATTTCGCAGACAAACTGGGCAGATCTCTTCCTTTAGCTTTGCTTGTAAAACGCCCCAACCGCCGTGATCATACGAACAGCCCACGGAGCCAGTCTAAGCCACGAGCAGGGATTGCTTTTCCGCTATTTGCACGGCTATAATGCCCTACGTCATGAACATGGATAATACTTGGACAATGGCCCAGTTATGACAGCGTGTAGGTTACACAGCCCGGTCACCGGCCGAATGGTAGGTAAATCGGCGTCCACACCAAAATTTGCTGTCCGATGATACGAGATCATGACCCCACGTGCCCATGACCTGAAAGATGCAATGTAGATATGCATTTGAAATCTTTTTGCTCGGTTTTCCGTTTTGTCAGTGGAATTATCTATATCATAGGAATTCTTGTACAAAAGACGATTCGTCACAAGCAGCGCCTTCGCATTTCCTGTTGTAGGTCTTCGCTGCATGTTGGCTCTGCTCTCGACCCTCATGGCAATTTTATTTGCTGCCTCGGGAACGTCCGGTGTGGTGGCCTCCAATGCGATTAAGTTCTCTAGATTCGCTGAGTTACGATGCAATGTAACACTGTCTTTTCGGAACGGGTCGATCCCGCGCCTCCAAAGCGCTACTTTATATACTTAGATGCAAGTGAGATAATAGTTACTCCTATCATAAGCTAGATCTCGCTTCACTGCTTATTATCATCATATATCACAGTATTGTCACTACATAAAACCATACTTCAGAGGATGACGTGAGATTTAGGATAAGACAAGCAAGGGACTTTTGTTGGGTCGGACCGCCCGACATTGCTGTTGCCCACCCTCCGGATAGCAAAAGTCTTCCCATTTTCGGAATTGCATGCATACTCTGCGCCGATTACAATCAATAGTCTCGTCTGGATGGCCACTGGCGGACGTCATTGGACAGCTGACTTGACCAGCCTGCTAAACAATCCACCTCAAGAGTCATGACCAACATGCGAATTGCGAAATAAGGAAAGACTGAAGGTGGGGACAGCTTGCATGGCATGTCATACGATGTACGAGCAGTCAAAGGTCTTTGCAGTACTATCCAGTTCGAGTGCGTCTGAAGACTCAAGTCATGTGTATATGATCCAATCTAAGTTCTCAGAAAGGTAAAAAAATCAGATTTCATTGCTCTCAAGTCGTTCCCACCATGAAAGCCCCTCGCCTTTGAATGGCCTTCTGAAAAAGAACTCTTCACAAGAGTATAACAAATTGTTACCTGCAGCCCACCATGTCAGAACAAGGCGACACGCCGGAAGAGAGACTTCGTCTCAAGGAAGCCCGCTTAAAGCGAGAGCTCCAGTACCTGCAGAGAGTAGAGAATGTATTGAGTCTAGAAGTGCAGGTTGAGAGTTCCCGCAGAAGGCTGGGAGTAAGCCTTGAAGAGCTAAGAAACTGCCACCAACCCCTCCCTACTATCAAGAAACAGCCCTGCCCACAGACTGCCTGCATTGCCAAGAAGGCCACAGAAGAGAACAAGCACCGTCCGGTAGCTACCAACATACTAGACACAAGCCCATCTCAATCTAGTACATCGGAAACCAATAACCCCCAAGCTCCCCAGGAGACTACATTGGCCAGTCATCCATCTATAATCAGCTCAGGTGCAGCTGGCACATCGAACAACGGCCAGGCCATCGATAATGAGAACATTGAACATCCGCTATGGAATTCGGCACAGGGAGGTATGGAAGAAGTATATCCCTTACTATTGGAATATTTCATAGGCCCTGCGCCTCCCGACGATTTTGAACAGCATTTCACGGGAATGAACGCAGAAGAACTAGAAGGGTTTTTAGAAGATAATGAACCTGAAAGCCGCAAGCTACTAGGTTACATATCTTACATGCTCTTCAAGAAGACCCAAAGTCTTTCACACCTCGATGCTGCTATCGTGATGACGGAATCTGCACTCAGTACACTCTCAAGCGGCTCAATTGAGTACTGGAATGTTTTGAAAAGGCTTATTGTGATGCTGACTGAAGCATTGCAAACTTCTCAGGACGATGAGAAGTTGAGCAAGGCAATCCATTACGGCGACGAGATGGTGACAATCACTGATCATTTTCATGGTGATCACCAGGCCATTTGTATGGATGTATGCACAATCAAATCTAGACGTGCTGTGGAACTCCGATCCGAGGAGTATATGAAGCAGGCCCTTGCCGAACTAGGCATGGCCAGAGGAGACAATGACGGCAACAGCCACTTGTATACGGAAGCGGCTGCGCACTACGAAGATTTTAAGCGAACATCAAGCCTTGAGGCCTTGAATGATGCCATCATCAAAGCCGAAGTGGCTCTCACCTCTAATTCTGACGAGCACATGCACAAGCCAGGAATGTTGACTATCCTTGCAGGCTTCCTCATAACTCGCTATGGAGAGGCACACGACGTCAATGACTTACACAAAGCTATCGATCTTGGGCAGCGGGCCATTGCACTTGCACCTCAGAATTACCCTCACAGAGACATACTTCTGATAGACTCAGTAGGCCACCTACAGAGCAGATTTCAGTTGGAAGGTAGGCCAGACGACATGCGACTGATTGTGAGCAGAGCTGAGGAGGCTATCAAGGTGATGGCTGACAAGAAGAGCCCGAACATCTGGAAGGTGGCTGTTAATTTCTCAACATGCCACTTCATCAGATACCTGCAGACAAATGATCCTGAGGACCTGAAGAGAGGTATCGATTGCATTCAAAACGCGTTGCAGTCAGATTCTTCAGATCTCCCAGCCGAGCCAGCCATCTGGAACACTGCAGCAGCAGCGTTCTCACTCAAGTTTAGAAACGAAAAGAAGAGGGAAGATCTGGAAAAGGCTATCGAGATGGGTGAGAAAGCAGTCGAGGCGTCACGGAGAGGTACTCCACCTGGGGGTAATCCTTCGTCCACAACAATCACCGCGCTGGGAAATCTCGCAGCCTGGTATGCTGCCGGTTTTCATAGTTTGAGAGATGAAGCCTACCTGGATTCAGCCATCAAGAACGGGAAGCTGGGGCTGGATTCGGTCACAGGCAATCACTCTGATTCAGCCCTCGAAGGGAATATGGCAGGTTTGCTACTCTCAAGATTCGAATTGCACGAGAATATTCAAGACTTAGAAAACGCAATTAAACATGGCGAGCGGGCAGTCGAGTCAAGTGCTCCCTTGGAGCCAAACAGAGCAAGTCGGATGCACACCCTAGCGTCATGTTTAGCCTTGCGAGATGTTCTGGACACCAGAGCCAACAAACGCCAAAAGCTCGACATCCCAGATAAAGAAAGAGCAGCTGAGTTGTGGGAACAGGCTGCCAACTCATCTACCGCCCCGCCGATAGATCGACTTCGTTTTTCCTGCAAGGCATTTGAGGCCCTTCGTTCTCTTGGTTTGCTGGACCGCGCCATCGAAGTTGTTACAAACATGGTGACAGTTGTCTCACTGGCAGCCCCGCGGCAACTTGCTCAGGGTGATCAACAAAGCATGCTAGCAAACCTTGACGGTATAACAACACTCGCTACCACGCTTTGTCTTCAAAGAAGGGGTGGGGCAGAAGAGAATGCATCCAAGGCGGTTCAGTTGTTAGAGCTTGGAAGAGGGATCATAACAGGTCTACGATTCGGAATGCGTCCTGACCTGAGTGCCCTTCGCAGCAGGCATTCCGATCTTGCAAACCAGTTTGAAGAACTGCGAGATAGGTTGGAAGCAGGTCCAGAAGACTGGAGCATATCTAAACTCATCAGTGGCGGCCTCAGACCTGAGACAAATGATCGACACGAGCTGAGTTCTCAATTCAATGAGGTGATACGAAAAATACAACGTCTCGAAGGGTTCGAAGGGTTTCTCTCACAGCCATCGTGTGCAGAGCTCATCAGTGAAGCATCGTCTGGGCCCATAGTGTTCATCAATGTTAGCGTGGGGGGGAGTGACGCAATTATTGTCCGGAACGATCGTATCGAGTCACTACCCCTGCCTAATCTCCAACACTCTGATATAGTCCAGAGAGTGGAAGACCTTAAGACTGCTAGGCGAGTTTCTTCGTCCTTAACGCGGGGAAAGGCCTCAATGTCTGATATGTTGGAATGGCTTTGGGATATGGCAGTCGGTCCGATCCTAGATCATTTGGACTACAAAGACACCCCTCAATGTGAGTGGCCCCGCATCTGGTGGATTCCAACCGGTCCATTGACCCTACTACCACTGCATGCGGCCGGCTATCACTTTTCATCTTCAAACAAGTCGGCCCTTGATCGGGTTGTCTCATCCTACTGCTCTTCTATTAAAGCCCTACAATATTCACGGAGAAATGTGAGAAGCAATTCCAAGGCTACAATAGACAGATCGGCGTTGCTGATTTCAATGCCTACAACTCCGGGCCAGTCATCTCTTGGCTTTGCAGGGAAAGAGGTTGACGAGTTAAACAAACTCCTTCCTCGGGAAATACAGCGATCAAAACTTTCTCGGCCAACTACGCAAGAGGTAGTTAACGGTCTCACCAGCTGTTCTGTCTTTCATTTTGCTGGTCACGGAGAATCGCATTTGGTCGATCCATCACGCAGCCTACTCTTTACCAGTGACTGGCAGAAAAATCCTTTGACAGTTGAAAAGCTCTTTAGCCTCAACCTCCGCGAGAATTTCCCTTGCCTGGCGTACCTCTCTGCATGCTCAACGAATGATAGTAATGCTGAGAAATTGCGCGACGAATCGATTCATTTGGTAACAGCCTGTCAATTAGCGGGTTTCCAGCATGTTATCGGTACAATGTGGGAAGTCAAGGACGAGTACTGCGTAGACGCTGCGAAAGAAGTATACAAAGAGATGATGACTGGTTATAATGGTTTTATCGACGGGGCTAGGATATCGCTGGGTGTTCATCATGCTGTGAGACACCTGCGAGATATTACAAGTGGCTTGAAGACAATGAGGAGCACAGAAAAAAGCTCCCATCGAAATTTTGAGAATGAAGGGGGAGAAACGAATGAAGGGGGAGGTTTCTCAAGCGACACGGGTGAGTCGCAAAGAAAGGCGACGCCTTGGGGATGGAAGGAGGAAGAACAAGGCGGTGGAAACGATCCACTCAATTGGGCTGCGTATCTGCACGTCGGGCCTTGATACAGATTGATAAGACATGCACCTACTTCTAACTATGTTCAATGTTGCATAATGCTATTGAATGACTTCCCGGGTACGGAGTAGAGTATGTTAATCATGATTGGAACGACGATGCTCGTAACGATTTCGATGCCTTTCTAGTCTTCCCAAACATCCATATCTCGATCTTATCGACTCCTCAGATATTATCCCGAATATAGGCACTGCTCTTCGCCGAGCCTCCACCAGGGGCAAACGTTTGCATCTCATCGGGATGACGTAGGTTTATTGAGACTCAATCAATAACCGTCAACCTTCATTTCATCGGCAACAGTTCACGGTCGCTACCAGATTGATGGCATGCCCATTCGCTGCTTTTTGGGCCGCTTTTCATCAAACGATGCCAAAGAGCGAGTCGCCATCCTCAAGACCGCAAATCGCCGACCGCGCTGGCGATGTATTCGACGTATCGATAGATTTCGGCCGTGGTGAAGGAGGAAGAGACGTGTGCTGTTTTATGGAGGAAGAGGCCATACCGGCTTTGAAGTCTGAGAGTACGAATCAACATGACAGTTCCAGGCCTATCGCAAGTCTGTAACTAATTGACGATTAGCTACCGAGTTCCCACGGTCAAAAGAGCTTCTTTACCACATCTCAATTGTCAGGTGCAACACATACTGCTCCTCAAACACCCCCCAACCCCCGAGTTTCCAATATTCTTCGATCCCCCGAAAAGAAGAGGCGATTTGGTGGCACCCAGTGGAGGATAACTTAGCAACCCGAAGTCATGGACTTTGGTCGATGGTGACAATAACGGTTACTTGATCCCAGTGATAGATCATAAGGTAAAGGGATTGGCCAAGTTGCTGTGTTACCAACCACAATGTGGAAATGGCTTCCAATGCCTTCTTATTGAGCAAAATCCTGAGTCTACTGAAACTCCACTTGCAGAACATGCGGTGCATCTAGATGTAGTTGACGAAGAAGCGCAACGAGGCGCCTACTCTGATAACCTGGCAAGTTTGCGTAGCTTTCTATTCCCGCCGTTGGCTAGCTCACTTGTGCTACAAGATTTCTTCTCTTATCAAAATTTCTAGACCTTGATCATGTGGTCTTTCTTTACGATTGAAGCTGTGATGTAAGGGGCCGTGGGCTTTCTACACTCCTTTCCTAGCTGAAGAGACGGGGCTTTCAGGATACCAAGACTACGTAGCGAGAACAATGTGTATTTGAGAAGCGCTCTGTCGACAGTCGCATCTGCAGGGTCAGCCGCCATGCCTTTCTAACATCTAGGGATAGGGGACACCTTATGTCACAGGTAGCATCGCGAAGGTAAGAGTAGTTACAGAGGTCGTTGACTATCTTAATGGAGAACTCGTAAACCTGTTGATAGACTTCTAGGGGGCGGTTAATTTGTTGCCTTAGCTAAAATCATAAGGGTCTTAGTAATAATATCGATTAGAGGATGGGAATGGCAATTCACTGCCACCAGCGGGCTGTTGACGACCTCCTTCCGGACATCATTCTCAACCCTCTCCATGTTCACCTCTATATTCTGTTCCGTCTTCTCAATGTCATCCGCAAGACCGTCCACCTTGTACCCAAGTCGCTTTGTCACCGGTCCATGGGAATTTACGTCAACCCGCAATTTCCGTAGTTTCCCATGAGGCATTAGCATGTCCCTGAAGGTGTTCTATGCTGACGTCCATGGTAATAGCCTTCTGTTAAAATTCTGTATGTTCTTTATTTCGTATCTCGTAGCATCTCAAAACTATAACTTCGATCCTGGTGCTAAAACCTCCTCGGCCAGGGCCTCTTGTGATTGGCGACTTGGGTTTCTATGTTGGTAGTGGCGGTTTGATCATTGAGGAGCATGCTCGGTATTGTTTATCGTAGTGAGTTAGGCTCCAGTACCCGGGAAGGAAAGTTCAAGCTTATTACCGGGCGCGGGATGATGACATCTTGATGAATGATAGTGGTGATGGCGTCTCATATGTTTTTCGGTAACTTAGATGCCTGCGTAGATCGGGTGGCGAAAAGTGGACGGATAGCTTCTATTACCCTAGCTGATAACATTATGGGGTGCAATAGGATACATGGCGGTTATCGTGGCTAGGATGTCGGAGGTTCTTCTGGGCTTTAGTTCGAGGTTTAGCTGCGCTACCGAGAGCCTTGTAGCCTCTGCTGCTCTTTGTCTATGACGCTTGGATCCGCGGATCTCTCGACGAGGCTAGGAAGAATGGGTTGGTAGCGACTGAAATGTATGACAGGCCTTGGGAGCTACTGGGATATATCGGAACTCAAGGCTGACGAGTACGCGCAGCATTTGATGGGAGCGTGGGTTTGTGGACCGGGTTGTTGCTCTCGCCATCGAGTCCCGCGAGATAGTGACGAAGCTCCCCAAATCAACGTCCAGACATTTTGAAGGCGACATGTCGGTAATGTGATCATTTAAGCACAAGAATGTAATCTGTGGACTTATGGGGCTGAGTAAACTGTCTGAAGCCTGTAGAAGAAGGTCAGACTTGTCGCCCCAGAGCTTGTTGAGCGACCCAATTTGTAATTAGTGAATTGGATAGTGATGTACTCTCGAGCGACGGAGCTAAGGTGTGTTTTGTCTGAGTTGGGGGTGCTTTGTTGGAAGCCTTGGCAATCGTACGCTAATCTACTTCGTGTCGAGAACTTATTGTCTTGCGTTTCTGGTGTTTTCTGCGAAAGCGTAAGATCGCAACTTGCACGTGAGGCAACGCGATGTGTTTCGTGGTATAGCGCAGACAGAGATGCGCGTCTACAAGAGTCTTCATGCCGATAGAATCTCAATGCCGTTACACAACTTTGCCTTATGAGGTCATGCCTAATGTTTGCCGATAACTTATCAGCAGAGCCTCATAACCTTGTGCAGTTTAGGGTGAGACAAAGGGTGGGTGCGAGGAAGTACAGCGAACGCGTTAGTGGGAGATCAGCGATTTTTAATGTAAGCCATTCCGCTGTTTTTTCCTTACCCAAGGGCTTAGTGTATAGGTCCACCATCTCCTCTTAGCTTAACCTTGCTACGATCCTTTTGCCTGTTTCGGATTGACGGTTTCTTCTCATTGGGTCACTCTCAGAGATCGATCTTAGTATTGACTTAGTGAAGTGACGCAGCCAATGGCATGTGGTCGCAAAAGTCCTAATGGCTACATTTTGTTCTCCAGGAGTATATCAATGCTAAATTAGATAGCTAGTCCACTACGAACCGCAGTACGTTTCTATCGCGCGGCACAGGAGGAAGGCCGCTGGACAAACTGCTTTTTCGGCCTCCGTAGCTTGACTGCGCAAAGGCATAGCCTTGCCGGCAACGTGCCACGGCTCTTTTCATTGGCAGACCAGCAGGAGGAGAAGCCGTGAACCCCAGGTATAGATGCTTCTTCAGTTGTAACATCGGGCAGAGCAGGCTATTGGCTTGGGAAGAAAGTAAACCATCGTCGCGTTCGCTGCGTGATTGATGGAGAGAACCGGCCGATCTGCCTTGAAGTACCAATCTCAGCGATTGGTCATCATCTAACGCGATCCTCCAAGTCTAGGGTAGTCTACCTCCCGAATCAGGAGCCTGGATTGTGCTCTTGTGTTAAGCATGTTACCTAACAAACGGCCTTTGTACAAATTCCCATTGTTTACTCTCAAATTCGTTCTTCTAACTGACCAATGTATTTAAAACAAATGGCCTTAATTATTATGCTTTGCGGTTGATTCAACTGATCTTGATTTTTCTTCAAAAGTGGAACTTGCCGGTTCAAAATTTGGAGCATCGTCGTGAGTGTATGTTGCAATCGGATGAGCTTGAGTAGACGTGGAAAACGACTCCAATGCCCAAGGAGGGGCCCTCCGATCTTGGCCTAGTGGATCTTTGACACAACTGTATCATCAGCCACAATGGCAAAGGACAGCCACAGAAAGTGGCTTGGCTGGGTAACGAAAACTCAGGACCTCGATCTTAAAGGATAAAAAGACTTAGATAATTTAGTCTAAGATTAAGATACCTTTGCTAAGATCAAGATACCTTTGCTGAGTTTGTTACAATATTATATCAAGGTCTGACATTTTGCTCCCTAGGACTTCCCCGGCTTGGCTGCCCTGCCAACGGCTGGCGATAAGATAAGGTGAATTTTAGCCCCACCAACGCGCGACGCGATGCAACTGAATCACTGACGGGGCCGGGGCCGATTGAAGTGAATTGCGAATTGCATCATCGGCACCCCACCCACCAAAGCTGTAGACATCTACTCCGTAGCTCTTCCTTTTTTCCTTCTTCTCTCTTCTTCTCTTCTTTGATCATCTCGGGTCTCTACCATGGAGCCTGCCGACCAAGAACCACCCTCCTCCTGCTCCTCCTACGTCCCCTCGCCGTCCTCCGTCAAGTCCACGGCCACTTCCAGCCGCAAGGTGTCGCCGCCCGAGTTCAAGCTCTACGATAAGCCCGAGACGCTTGCGCGCAATCTCCCAGTAGCTCTCGCCGACTTCAAGCGCAAAGCCGACGCCGGTGAAGCTAGTGCCTGGACCGTCCTCCCACTTAGCAACGAGGACTACATCAACTACCGTGAGCAAATCGAAGCCGCGTTTCGACGATTCGACTACGATCCTCGACGAAGTCGCAAAGCTATCCGAATGCCTGGACTAGTACATGGGATTTTTATTCGTCTGTTCGATCGCCTGCTTTTTAAACATCTGAATAACCTGGAACTCGAACATGAGAACACCGTTACTAGGGACTTCATAGAGAAGACCATCAGCCTCGGTTCTGCTGATATTGGATTGGACCCAAGCTCTCCGAACTCGCCAAATCGGTTTATGGAAGACATAGAAGACCTCACTCGCTCCCCAGACGCTTCATTTGGGCTTGAGGATGCTGGTTTATCTGGTGTCGTCGTCGAAGTAGCGTACTCTCAGAATGGCAAGAAGCTGCCCGGGCTGGCCAGAGATTACATTCTCCGCTCGCGTGGAAAGATCAAAGTCGCCATTGGCTTTGACATCAACCGGGACAAACCGTCGACCATTTCGGTCTACAAGGTTCGAAAGACTCCAAGCGATACAGGTAAACTCGACCTAGAAGCTGAACCAGTGGTGCATGAAAGCACAAGTTCCCTCACCCTTCCACATTTGACATGACCTAACTACCTATTGTAGACTTTCCACACGGCTGAAAAAACTCCAGCCAATGGTGAGCTGACACTGTATCTTCACGACTTTGCCGAGGACGAACGATGCCACGACGTCGATAACTTGCCCCTCTCGATCCCGTACCGTGAACTCTCCACTATCTTGGGCAAGGCCGAGAGAAGATTCTCACAAAAAAAGACCGCCTGGCGCGAGGAAGCGAGTGTCGGCTAGAAACCGACGCCGCCTATCAGTAATCCCGAGGAAGATCTATATCCGGAGGAAGATGTGCATCCTGAGGAAGATCCGAAGGATGTGGACATCCGGACAAGAGTGACTCAGGCTCCGAAGAGACCAGTCTCACATCTCACGTCAAGAAGCGGTCTGCCGCCAGAGCAGATCTCGCCGAGGGGCAAAGCCCCAAGCGACTTGCTACCCAACCAACCGTCGATGAACCGGCCCCCAACAACGAAGAATAACGACAGATGCCTACCGACCTTTTGTTCCAAAACAACCATTTTGTGTATCAATGAGAATTTGTTCTAGTTATTTGCCACCTAGAGGTGGATGTAATGGTTTTGTTCAATGATGGATAAAGAAAGGTTGGGAATGTTTGGATCTCGGATGTTGATCCCGAATGACAAAAGGGCTTAGGTAACTTGGTATAAGCTTAGAATAGCTTTGATGAGTTTAGGAGACCTTTGGTAGGCTTAGGATACCTTTTACTGAGTTTATTTTGACATCCTGTATCGAGATTTGGTGTTCTCTTGCTCTCCGAGGGGAGGGTAACCTGACATGGCTCACTCCGTAAGTGCAACAGAGCCATCCAAATGCCACAACAGCCGAGCTCGACTTTGGCGATCCAGGTGCAACTCACTCCTCCATCTACCTGAACTTTGTATCGCATGGTCTAAATACATCAATTGCAGCAAATTCAGTGTAATCACAGCCCTGTGGCATTGCATCCGACGACTGGCTCTCGCAGTACCCTGTTGACCTGCCCGAGAACAAGTTGAGACGACAAGGCTCAGCATCAGAAACTTCACGGTCTCGCGGGTTTGGCTAACATGAGAGCTGTAACATGTTTCGGGCCCATTGCGACTTGGTCTTAAATAGAAAATTGCTGTTGATAACCCCCTCCGATAGAGGCGCTGTTCATTCGCGTTGCTCTCGGTCTTGGGCATGATCTGTATAACTTTTGCGTAATTAGGTGGCTGCCTCAAGGCACCTTCAATGCCGTGACTGAGACACCAAGGCTTGCAACGCACGTTGAATCATCCTAACCGAGACAAACGGGCACTTTTGAAATCATCGCCTGATGATGCACATCAGTCACATTCCGATCTTCTTTACCTGGTCCTGTATCCTTGTGGTGACAGCGCTAATCCACTAATCCAGCCCTGTGGGTACGGTAAGTTTTAGGCGGCTTTATGCGCGATCGGAATAATGCCCAACACTTTTAGAGCTTGAGCAAGCTGCTGCTGTCGCGGCATTGAATGAAACTGGGATAGCGCTTATTGCGTATTAGTTGAAAGATGAAATACGCGGTTCTTGAATTGCGATCAAAATAGATCATCCTGTGAGGTCACCCGCAAGAACCAAGCTTGTTTATCTTGCATGGTTTCGTATGCTCACCGCGTTTGCTCATATTGGTGGCTGGACAGGGCACTGCCTACGCCTTCACCACCGACATCTTTTGTGACAAGAACATGTTCGCAATGATTTGGTGGCTTATATGTCACATATCGTATCAGTCTCATATTTCAGCGTCAACACAGCCCAACACGTATCGGCAGGACAGCAAACTTCGCGAGGTCTATGTAAAGATCTGTCTGATTGCGGAAACAAAGGTAAAGTCTTCAGCGAGAGGGCACTGCTTTGCAAGCAAACATACGTCTAATACGTAGAGACCATGTGATGACAAGGAAACCTGAGATATTGAGGCATCTTTGACTTCCTCCATTGACTGTGTGCCCGTACATGTTATTGTTGCTGGTGACTGAACGAAAACAAAGGGAGGAGTCATACCAAAAGCGCAAGAGTGAATTGACGTGGATTCTATGCCAAAATAAAGATAATGCCCACATGTTCATTCTCTGTGCTGTAGTTAATTCTCGTCATGCCTCGAAGGGTAATTGTGAGATCGCTGAGCTCCAGCCAAACACCAACATTTGGCAGTAAATAACCAAGCCCCAAAGCATCAACAACAGCTCCATATCATAAATACTCGGTCTGATCCAAATGCAATCCTGTTCCTTCCATCCTAACATCATCCACTGACCCCAACAAGATGGTTGCCCCAACAAGCAATGGGAGACTCCGTGCTCGACAGTTTCAGAGATTCTACCACCACAAACCACCGCTGGAGAACAGAGACCTAATCACAAAAGCCGATCTAGACAAGGCATACTATTACGAGTCAGTGTATGATCTCGATAAATGTGCGCCCGACGAAAAGGAATTCCCGGAAAGTTGGATCACGGACCGGAAAAGCTTACTCCATACTATCAAACATTCGACTTGGCAGGCCGTGACGATCCCCCCTGGCGAGTCAGAGGCGTCTGAAACTAGCATGGCTGTAAGTTGATCTTGTCCGACCTCACTGGAAGTGCTAACAGAAAGTGCAGAGCGCCGTTTCAACGTCGGAGGACCAAAATGCGCCGTCCATTGCCCCTGATGGGCCAGAGATGCCTGACACTACCGCCACTGTAGGTTCATGGTATCTAACTGTATTTAAATACGCTAATGGAGCATGCAGAGTGATCCGACCCCGACAAAGACCATGAAGTATTTGAGATCGGTCCTGGATACACTGGGAACAGATGGCATGCCAGGCGGCTGGGGAGAGGAAGAAGAATTCGGGTTCACCAACAAACAGGTTGCTAGATATCTGCGATGGACCAAGAAAGAGGGCGAAGGACCTGGAAAGGAATAGAGAGAGAAACGTGAGGAGTTCTGCATATGTAGGGAAATAAGCTGTCGTAATAAACTATCTTACTTGCGGCCCATAATCACAGGGAAGGGAACAACACTTCGCAGCAGATCCTCCCAAACCTTTCCCGGAAAAGGATAGCGAACATCGTTTCCAAGACCAAACAGCTCTCGATAAGCATCGTCGAGCTCCTCTTCAGTCTCCCTCATCTCCCCCACCAACTCACGCCTCTTGTCAAACAACTCATCCAGGATGTCCATCAACCCCCCCACGTCACCATCACAGACCTCATCCTCTATCAAGATACGGTATATCCGGAGAATCGTCATGTTCCACTCAATAAGCTTCTGAGTCCCTTCGTCGATCTTGGCGCGGTGCATTTCAACCGTGGTCATGAAGTTGTCGCCGGCGTTGGAGACAGACTCGGACGCTTGGATGTCGACCGAGAAATCGTCGTGGTCCTCAATCATCGGGGGCTCGCCATACTTGGCCAAGAGCAGCTCGGCACCTTTTTGAGAAAGGTCCTGTCCGTCCCACTCGTCGAGGAGAAAGGCGCGGGACCAAGGTGCGTACATAAGACGATAGCCTGTGCTGCGCTTGTCGTACGAGTCGAAGCAGATGCCAGCGTCTTGGAGTTCCTTGTGTCGCCGTTGCACCCACGATCTAACCTGCGAACGTTACTTTCACTGACTTCAGAGCAAACCGTGCTGTCGAGTACTTACCTTGTGAGGGACGATGTTCTCGAACTCAGCTGAGTGGGAAGAACCGTCTTCCTGCTTTAGATATAGAGACCGCTCGATCTTGGGCCAGCCTGTAGTGCTGAACCAACATGGCTGGGCATGTTCTCGAATGAGATGCTGTGTTGCTGCCTTTTTGCATCCCGGGCAGAGCGTGAAGTTGACACCGGGGCGTCTGAACTTGTCTAGTGGCTGATTGCAAGCAGTCTGTTTGCAGGCCTTAGCATCAGATGGTCTGCAAATGGGGGTTGCCTACCTCTGCGTCGTTGGTTATTCCCATCGTTATCTTTGAGTGATGTTCGAATGAGAAATTTGCTTGACACGAGTATCATGTTTGGCTTTGGGGCAACGTCTAACCCCAACGACACCGTGCCCTGGTTGTGTAACCTTGACCCATGTGTAACATGAACTTCAGGCATCTTCCTCGGGCAGCTCTTAGAAAACTAAAATAACCACAGCATACTGTCTCCAGTTTCTTCTTCTGAAATATCACGAAAATTCACGGTTCAACGATCACAATGGGCGACCGAAACCCTTTGGTATACAACCCAGAGACACCCTTCGATGAAGTTCCCGAAAAGAAGAGAAGATCCATAGACGAGTACATGAAAGGCGGCAACATCACGCCTAGCGAAGCCAGGACCGCCAGGACTGGCAGTAGTCTTAGAACCGCCGAAATCGACTTGGACCGCCTCAGTGAACATGGAAGGCATATCCTGGCAGCGAGAATGAACATGACGAGGAACGACTGGGACAAGAGCGAATTCTCGGCGAGTAAGTCTTCTTCAGGTCCACAAGAACAGACATCAAATACTGACATAGATACTCTAGGCACCGTCAACGGAGGCTCCGTTACCCACAGCCACAAGGCAAGCCAGGTTGGCTTCGACAACCTGAGAAGCAGCCCACGGACACAGCGCGCTCCTGAGGTTCCAGCATTGGCTACTCGTGTTCAGAGAGCCCCGAGAAACTTGGGCGGCGGTAGGTCTTCAACAGATACACGAGAAGGAGACAAGACACTAACATGAACACTCTAGGTCCCCTCGCCGGCGGCTTTGTGCCTGCTTCCAAGGCACCCACTGCGACCAGTGCTTTTGCGCCTGCTACCTCGACTCGCATCGGTGGTTTTGCACTTAGTACCAAGAAATCCACTGCTACCGGCCCCTTTGTTCCAGCTCCTACGGCACCTACTGGCATCAGCAGTTTTGTAGCTCCCCCCAGAGCATCCACTGCGACCGGTGGTTCTGTACCTATCAGCAAGGCATCTACTGTCATCAGCGCAACTACGACTGTAGTTCGTGATCCGAGTGTGAACCAAGGGATCACCATGACTCTCCCCTCCCCAAAGCATGTCAGAGATGCCTCGCAGCTTGGGACTGGCTCCTTGGCGCAGACGGAGGAACAATTTAGGGAGCTCATTGATGAGATGGCGGCACTTCAGCAGAACATGTCTCTTAACGAACAAAAACAGCGGTGGCTGTTTTTCAACCTCCAGAAGCAGCGGAAGGGGAATGGCGAGGAATATGACTAGGGGGGATACAGTGATGGCGAGCTCGTAGTTAGCCAGTGAGATGTCGTTTCCACGAGCTGATGTACAAACAATGTCATATCATATCATGTTCACGTACTGCCGCGATAATGGAACTGCTTGCCTGAGATTCCTTAAATGCCTCGTGAGACATCAGTAAAGTCGCGAAGCGCCCGCTTTTGACTTGGGGCTATTCATTTCGGCATGGAGGTGCTGAGGTACCAAGATAAACAACCAACAGACATCCCACTCCTTTAAGAAACACAACATTTAGCACTAATAAGCAATTGACCTCCAAGGCCAGCCAACTGCCGACTCCGAAGCATGCCTTTTTACAATGACCTCCCCCAATCGACATCCATCGTCACGCTCTGCCCGCCCTTTTCTCTCTCCTCCTGTATCGCTTGTACTTGGCGAAATTCTCAGGGGTTAGCAAATCCTCCACATCATGGTCCGTCTGCAGAACTTGGCTATCATTTCGCCAGCTTTGAAAAGGCTTGAATCCGTCCGAGGCAAAAGATAGTAATTCTTCTTCCTCTCTCTGTGCCTCTTGTTCGTGTGGTGAGCTGGAGTGACCCGCGGGGTGAGGTCTGCTTCCTTCGGCCTCACGCTGGTTACGACGAAGGTCCCAAGGCGGAACGGCTGATGCACGACGGGGTGATGGTTGTGAGTCTTGGTAGAGCTCAAATATTGGATCGAATTGATCACTTGGATTGGATTGATCCTCCAACCCCGGGGGCCAACTCCTCGCATACGCGTGGTGATATTGGGCCTCGGGGCGGTCATGAGGCAAAGGTTCGCTTGACTGAGCCACGTCCGTTCCTGTATCCTGCCATGGGTTGGTTTCCTGCGGGATGGTCACCGTAGGCGCGGATCTTGGCGATGACTAGTCAGATGTTAGAATAGGATCCTCCGCCGCCTGGCTGACTTACAGGGCGCGAGGGGCGTGAGTGATGAGTGACCAGGTTGGCTTTCTCTTCGACAGGGGAATGTTCCTCCTGTGTCCCCTGCTCGCCATGTCAGCCGCAACCAAGTCATCATAAAGCATGGGAGCCTACGTCTTCATTGACTGCCATGGTCAACCGATCCAGTGCCATACGAAGAGACGTCCAAGATGAAGCCGAACAGAAGTTACTCACGCTATCAAGTCCATCCTCTCTACTCCACTTCTCTACCCACCGGATCTCACCCTCCTCACACACTTCCAGAGCAAATATCGGCTGGAGCTTAGCAGCACGAGCCAGGTCTGCAGGTTTGATGCAGTCTTTTTGTGGGTTTTCTCCCTCTGCGTGGTAGTACCGTTGTATTTGTCGCGCGCAAAGCCGCATGTCACCAGCCACCATGTTGTTATCGACTTTCAAGGCGAGTTCATTGAGCGGAGAAGAAGGCCTTTTTTGCGGCTGGGGTCTCGTCATAAGTGTGGCAAGTGTCCCCTCTGGGGGGTATCAAAACATGAGAATCGCTGACACCAAAATCAGCCATCTGCCACCAAATTGATTCTCATGTTTTTGGTAACCCTCTGTATCCTATACCGCTTTTTGAGTCCTACGTAGGGTGGTGCCATATCAGCAGCATTGCAGTCTGCCTGCCTGTACAACTCTGCAGTCTGGCTGGATGACAAGGGTCTGGTTACACAATTCGGGGGTGACCCCGGGGCTTTCCGTTGTATCTCTTTTAGTCCGAAATTATTGGTTCTGCAGCTTAGGTGTGTCTAGGTGGAACGGAGTGTGGATAGAGTATAATCACACAAACTTTGACGAGGGCGTGTTGCACTATGGATGGCGTAGATGTCGTCCCCCCAGTCACCATACCTCTTCGATCCAGGCCAACTTCTCAGCCAACCACTGTTGTAAGATCTTCAATCTTTTCGCCCTGATGATAACTTCACAATAGCCCAGCCTCCACCTAGCTTTCCCATCCACACATGTCCTTCAATACGTCGGACCGCCCACGAATCTTATTCCAAACCTGATTGTCGTATACATTCCGAGTAGAATCCTTCGTCAGAATGACCACAGCGCGAAGAAAGATCTTTTCCTGACGGGTGTCCGTCCCAAGATGATCTCCGGTCTTGTCGATTGCGGCTTGCCACGCTTTGGTACCGACGTTCTTGTCTCCTTGCTTGGGCTCATCCATGTCGAGGATCTTGTAGAGGGAGGGTGGGCTGGTTGAGCCTGGTGACTCTTCCCTGATAAGGCTGTACAACTCGCAGATCTCATCTAGTATTTGTCAGCGCTGGTAAGGAGCATGTGAATGAAAGGCCAAGTACCGATTGCAGTATCGGTTTTTCCGAGCGGACTCCCAGTTCCCTGGTATGAACGCCCCAACCAGAAGGCTAGGGGTAGTCCACAGAGGAACAACAAGAAGTGGATAAGCAGGTTCATTCTCAGTAGGTTGTAGAATTATGTTTGAAAATGATAAAGGATGATATTTACTGGGTCATCACACCGGTATTTATACCCGATCGGCTCTATCAATTTTGACTTGGGTGGACTAGTGACTCACTTTTCTCAACCAGGGTCTCAAAGTGAATTCGAGCAAGTGATTCAGGTGAATGTATTCCCTTGTCGTGATGGTCCATAATCTCTATTAGTCTCTTATGAAACCAGGGTCAGGAACAGGACATGTCAACTGTGGCTTGCATTAGTACAGCACTGTATGCATGACTAGACCACTAACCTCAGAGGAACTCCTGTTTAGCGCTATCCATGTCCCCCCAGGAGAAAATTGTTCATCATGACAACGCACACTCTACCCAAAAGACCTTGCATGTGTATTATAACAAACTGATCAATAAGCCAAGATCTCTCACAGACCTCTCCCGGTTGGGGGACTTGCCAACGTGACAGCTGGCTGGCCAATCATTCGACATTAGCTAAGAGATTGCTTTTGGGCGCTTGGGGTCACTAAGAAACATCAACTAGGTAGTGACCCCAGCCGAGAGGCTCCCACACGACACACTCGAACCAGAATCGCCAAAATGTCTGAAAGCGGGCTCACCCCAGATGATTATCGCCGATATCAAGAGCACATGAAACGTAAAGCGGAGAGAGAGAGAAGAGCCAGGGCTGAGCAGGAAAAAGCTGAGCAGGAAAAAGCTGAGCAGGAAAAAGCTGAGCAGGAGAGAGCAGAGCAAGAAAGGGCTGCTGAAGAGGGAGCAACGAAAAAGAGAGCAGCCAAAAAGAGAGCGGCCAAAGAGAGAGTACCGAGACAACGGGCTGCAGTACGTTTCCCCACCACAATCTATGTGACATTCGCTAACTCAGTAACCAGCAGCCCGCCAATGCACTACCAGCCCCAGATGCTGGAGGTATTTCCCTGTCTCACTTGGCATGGTCCTTTCTAAACCATCTAGTCACAGGCTTCAACCGGATCGCGGCACTCTGGCATTGCCTCTGGAAATATAAATGGCATATTTCCTATTCCATTGCTGCGTTGACATTGGCAATTCTGGTTACGTTTATCCTCTATATTCCAATTCCTTTTCCTGGCGGCAACATTGGCGGTTTTCTTTGGGTATTAGCGACAACAAGGTGGACCGATCGTGGTTCAGCGCCTAGCGTGCTTACACCAGTCAGAACCCAATCTTGCCTCCGTGATGGACCAGTCTTTGCTGTTAGTGGTCAATTTCTCAGAAAAGTAGCCGAGGAACTCGATAAGAGAACAGTCGAAGGCGTTCAATTTAACTTCGACGAGACCTTCTTGACAGAAGTACGTCGGGCGGACGAACGGCTTGCAACTGTCACCAGAAGTATTTCCGACCATTCTTACAACGTTTGTCGACATATCTCTCGTCTCGATAAAACCATCTCCTCGAAGCCATCGTGGTACACGCCGGTTACACGGTATCTTCCTTTCCACTATTCGAAGGAAACAAAGATACATGATGAGGCAGAGAGCTTCCTTTCTACCTTAGATCATGGCATGGCAGCCCGTTCAAAAATGATCAACCAAACCATAGCCGGCTTCGAGTCTATCCGCACACTGGAGGAAGAATTGTGCCATGGAGAGAATAAGGTGCTCAAGGTCAAGTCAGATATATTCCGAAAGATGTCCAACTTGACAGACACCATTACAGCCTGGGAGGGGTCTAATGCCTTGTGGCAATATGTTGCCAGTCAATTTCATGATATCGATATCGCAGCTTTGAGATCAGAAAACCAGACACTATGGGAAAGGCTGGAAGCTGCGAAGGATCTGCGGCTATACGTTGCGTTCGGATGTGAGGGAAGTCGCATTTCCTGCTCCTAGATTAGGGGGCTGGAGAAGAACTTGAACCAGAATCAGGATTGGTCCAAAAGAGCCACGGACGATGTTGTGAAGACCTTGGATGAACTGCATGGGGACAAGATTGACTGGAAGGATGCTGGAGAAGAAATGTCTGGGATTATGAAGAAGTATCAAGGCGAGATCAACAAAGGGTACTATGAACGAAGTTGAAGTGAAGGCGGGGGAAATCATACAGGTGTTGCTCGATGTATTGAAAATAGGGAAAGCTATGAATATCAACTGAAAAGACAGAGTTCATTGGCATATCTTTGACAGTAGGGTCACCTACTGCGACCCCTATGGCTATGTGTTGCACTAATAATCATGTTGCCACGTCCAGATAGGCCCACTATCATCATACGACATCGAACCACACCTTGCCCAGGAGTAGCGACACCACCACCTCTTCCACACCCACGCCGGCCTCTTACCATCATCGAGACTAAGCCAGATCTTATAACGGTATTTATACAGCCAATCATCGAGATCGGGCTTTGTATTCCTCCTCTTGACCTCACGACGATACCATTCTAATGCCCTATCTCTCGTCCGTATTATGCGCTGAAGCTTGTTTTGAACTCTAGACAGCCCAACGGCCACTTCCGAGACATCCCCTTCAAGTCTAAAGACGTATTTTCTCTTGAGCTGGCGAGAGAGGCTTTCGGCTGCGCTTCCCGCGAGCTCTGCCTTGCTCAGGCTGAGCTTGTAGAGGTCGACGATGTGCGTGGCGTGAAAGGCGAGGCGTTTTGCCTCCCATTTACTTGAGTCGCTATGTCATTTAGGGTATGGCATTCCCTTTTGATCAGATTAGCACTTACCTATAGTCCATTTCGCGAAATTCCGCGCATGCTTCAAGAGGCTTGATAGCCTGGCTCATTTCCTCTATAGAAGCACGACTGCTGTGTATGAAATTGTGTATTGTCTCGCGAAGTTGGTCCACACGTGTAGGTACTACTGTGTCCAATAGAAAGCGACTGTTCTTAGAAAGGGCTGACATCGTTACTTTGTCTGGGTGCCTATCGCTGAGAGTCATAAAAGCGTCTTCGATCGATGCAATGTATGTCTTGGTAAGGCGTAGTGCGGCTTGTGGCTCTGTTTCTCCGAAGGAATAATAGGGCAAATGATGCCAGTATGTATTTACCCATGCGCTGGTGATGTTTCTTATCTCTTCGTCCTCTGGTTCATTATTCTGGGACCATTGTTGACACTGGTATATGGCATGGTGAACAGGTTGGCGCACGTCAACAATGGCAAACTGCGATGATTGCACCCCATTTAGTGGATCTAGCCCGCCAGAGATTTGAAGAGGAATGAATGTGTAAAGAGGCAACTGAAGCAAGGAAAATGCGAGGCCAGCGTTCTCGGCAATCTCATCCATGAGGTCGACAAAAGGAATAATGCCTTTGGTTGCATCATACCAATCGAGGCAGACGGTGATAGTAGTCCAAAGAAGCCATACAAGGAGGAATACAAATATCAAGAGGAGGACCCATCTGTAACAGCCCAGCCCATCCGAGGTGCGATGAAGAAGTCGATCGAGCTGTTCTTTTTTTGGGGGAGGGAGGCGGTCCATTTCCCAGGGAGGGACTGGGTAACGGCGACGCTTCAAGAAGCACCAGGGGCAGGCGTCCTTGTGCTCGGGACTTGGACTCCCATGTCTAGATTTGCAGTAGTACATTGTCAAAGACAGATTCATAGATAAGAGTGCCAAGTTGGAGAGGCAGAGAGGGGAAGACTGTCGAATTAATGCTGAAGAGAACAAAGAACTCAACGCACGTGACCTTGCACAGATGGATGTCATAGCACCCAGTTACCAGCCGCCGCACGATCTGCCATCTCCTGAAAGATTGTGAGGCTCTTTATTCTATTCTCAGAGTCTCTTGTTAACATGAAATGAATTACGTGATTGGAAACAGCCTAACAAAGAGACAGCCCACTCCAGTTTGTCTTTGGTGAATTCCGAGACCTTTCCAACTCGACGCAGCCTACAAACAAAGACATGGAGAAGTTTTTGTTCTGAAATTACGAAAGAAACATACACTACAGAATTCATTATTACGGACTAGTCAATAATACTTGAGATAAAGATGATTGAAAGCGTGCTCTTTGTTGCCCCCCAACCTCGACTGTAGTCTCAACAAGACACGCTACCTCTCCAGGCATACCTAATACTACAAATCGGCAGATATTGAGCGATCTATTTGCATACTCCCTCGAAATCAGCTATATGCCTTCACGCGTAAACACATCAACAGCCTTCGCATCGCGCAATTCTTGTCCGGCCTCCCAATACTTGTCCCACCATTCAGTAATTCTCCTGTTCAGGTTGCACCCTGCCTCTCAAAGATGTCGTATCTCTTCCTCTTGAGCATCAATCCTCTTCCTCGCCTTTTCGAGCTCCGAAAGGGAGAGCAGCCCATTCGCAGAGGCGATGGCATCTTGCACCAGGCTCTCTAGTTTGGAAAACCTGGCGTCCACGTGCCTTACAATGCGTGATGTTTGCCCCTCGATTTGGCTGCCGATACCGTCGAATTTGAAAGTGCACAGCTGCGTTGCCTCGACAAAATTCACGTCGGGACAACCCCTGAGCTCAGAGTATCGAGCTTTGACGTGTGCCCAACCTGGAGGCGGACAGACAAGTTAGTTTCGCTACATGAAGGCAGACAGGCTGCACTTACAAAGGGGATCAAGTGGTTTGCATCGTGGAAGTCGAAATTAGCCTCGCTCATGAGCTTACTAATTTCTCTCAGAAGCACAGGCATCTCATTCTGGACCGTCAGTATCCGTCCACTGCGAAAAATGGGAAGGAAGAGTGTACCATTTTACACGGTCCTCATCTGCCAGCACAAGATTTACTAGACTTGACATTGGCGGCTACTTCAACAGATGCTGCTAGAGATTTTAGCCATATACATGATACATAACTGAGAACGTACTGCCTTGCTTCTCACATATGTGGCCAGTCTTAGTGTTGTCATCCCTTCTGGAGAACAGGTCGGCACATGGCATACACGGCGGTCTGAATATGTGGCTTAGAATAGGGAAGTCCTTGAGCTTTTCCCGATACTTGGCGTAGCACTGCTGGATCTGGGGATCTGGATCTTTAGCAAGGCTATATATCATTGCGTATTCAGCCAGCACCTCGAATTCGATCGCCTCGTCAATCTTTGAGGTTTCCTTGCTTTTGCGTGCTTTAGGCTTGGTATTTCCCTGTTTCTTTTGAATAGGCTTGTCCATTCTGTCGCCGTTCTTGATGTTGGTCTCGTGCCCTTCTGGCTTTCCCGTAGTATTTGAACCTTCCTCCTCAGCTCCATGTTTCGCTCCACCCTCTCGCGTCTCCGCCGATACTATCTGCGTTGTTTCTCTTGAGATAGCCAGCTCTTCTTCTTCGCATAGTCCGTTCTCGGTGGGATTCTCAACATGGTCGATAGAATTGAAGTCCTCTACCCTGGCTTCGAGGAGAGCTTCCCCACTACTGCGCTGGATGTTCTCGATCAGAATTCGAGCAACGATCATGGCGGCTTCTGAGGCGCTCTTGATAGAACTGGGCATGATCCTGTGGCCATGAGGCTCTGCGACATGGGTTTCGGCATCACCGTGATTCAAATCCTCGCCATTGTGTGTCTGTTGCGCTCCTGAAGCCACCTTGGCCTGTAAACCATTCAGCCATTATCCTCGCGAGAACATGAACCAGGGGGCCAGCTTACCTTCTTGGCTGACCTGGTCTCATCATGAGCCACAGTACTAAGTATATTGCGACGCTTTCTGCGCAGCCCCTGTAGATAATGTCAATAGCTGATGAGTAGAAATAGAGATATGACCGAGAGCATACGCCAAGTGATTGGGTGCCAGCCATTGTGGCTTGATAATTGAGGTTGCAGACCAACAGAGGGACAGCTAAGCCGAAAAATGGTGGGGACCGCAAATGGGGGAAAGCAGAGAGGAAAAAGAAGATGAAGTTGGGTATCGAAAGGGAGTACTTCAAGGTTACGAATCGTCGTTGCGTATACTTGCCTGAGCCCTCGACATACCGCAAGGGAGATCAGAGCCTAAGCCGTACCTGACAGTTATATACGACGTTGCAATAATAACGTTCGTTGCGCAACGCAGAAGAGCGACCGCTGGTTCGAAATGTGCAAACGTTCGTTTGACCCCTTGTTGAGGCAGGCCGGGGTAGCTCGCTGCATGGTGAGCCAGGGAGATGATGAGATGCTGGTAGCTGAATGGCGCACCATCCACTGGCTACTGTGCTGCCGAAATGCTAGTGGTTTCGATCAAATAGAGCCTCATTTTTCCTGTCCGGTTGGTTCAAGCGGCGAAGGTGTAGGGAGGGAGTGGCTGTAGTTCTAGACTTGGCGGGCGGTGTTTTCAATTTTTCTGGGGGAGGGTGTTGGTTCCTAAGAACAGAGATGTCATTTTCAGTTGCTTTCTCTTAGTTATACTACAGATTTTGTCGTGCGTGTAGATCGAAAGTTGGAAAACGCAGGCAGAGATGGCTGCGGTTTAATTGAGCCAGGGCTTATCAGCTTTATTGCTGCCATCGAAGGGAATGCAGTCAGTAAGAGATCTACATACAGAAACGGTTTTCTGATCATCGTGCATGTTTTACTCACATAGGGCATCACTCTCTCTACATCTACCAACAGTGATGTATTGCGGCCGCGGCAAACACCAAGTGACCCTTCTGGGATTTATCGGAGGAGCAAAGAGTCACCCATGGCATTCGTCGCATTGCCATTGAGGAGCAATCAGCTTACAGGGAGCTGCCCTGCACACTCCCGGGGGGAACCCACTACCGCATCAGTTCCGTTGGTAGTGACCAAATTACAGAGCGTTTGTCGCTCTCGCAGCCCGTGTATTGACCCAGAAGCAATTGAGGGCCCTGGACCCAAGGTTGAGATTTCTACGAGATCTGCAGCAGACTTGGCTCCAGGGGCCTCCTTGAGACCGCGGCTCCAGACTGTGTGTGTGTGTTGGGAATAGCTTCATTTCATCAGGGTCTGTTTCTTCAGGTGCAGCCTTTGCTTCAGTGGCTTACGGGGTACCCCCACTGAGCTCATTTTAGCGAGGCCAAGGCCGCTCTGGGTGAGAAAATCAGGCGCTAAATCTTTAGCGGGAGATCAGTCTCGCTACAGAATGTGCCGTTGACCGAAAGAGCAAAGGAGATATCACAACGTTGAGTAGTCGCGGGCACCGGCACTCGATAAATGATGATACGATTGTCAGAAGTTTAACCGAAGCTCAGGGGAAGCTGAATTATAGCATGCAGATTAAGAATCTCCAATAACGTCACCCGAAAACTTGGGCGTCGGGCTAAACTGCGCTGTCGACTATCTACAAAAGCCACGATATTACACGAAAAGACAGAACGTTAAATCTCTAAGGAAAAAGTACAGTTCTTTATCCAACCTAGTATAATAGTCTGTGCCATTTCTGTCAAGAAGATGGTACTCTCATCTTGTTTCAGGCATCTTTTCACTCGTAACGCTGTCCAGGGGGACATGCTTTCTCCTCATGGCAATCCTTGGTCTTTTCCACTCAACTCTCAGATCTATCTTATGAATCAGTCATTTAAGCATCATAAACATTCACAAACGGTCTTACTGAGAAAAGACAGAGTAAAATCATGTTTAGTCTATCCTGCCATGATATCCCGTGGTTTATTCCATCCTCATTTTCTAGAAGTTCCAATCTCGTTCTTTGCCTCCAAAACATCCTAGCTTTACCCAGGAGCCCGATCCAATACCACATCACCTCAGATCTTAGCCAGTCATCTTGTTGACCAGGTACAAGACAATGGCAAGCATGTAGGCGATCAGACAAGTCTTCACAACGGTGACCAAGAGTGTGAGAGTGCCCTTCACAGTTGCCACCACAAATCGACCAACGAGAACCATTATGACCAATGAGATGAAGAGCCCTACGAAGTTTTCCGGAAGGAGCTCAGCAACGTGTTGTTCGGAGGCCTTGAATGACTCAGACCAGTCGATTTCTTCGCAGAGTTGCTGGACTGAAAAGATGAGATGTTCAAGGGCCGATTTAATGGTCTCGTAAGGGGACGCTATTCTTGTAAGATATCGTCACAAGAATAAAGTGTGTACTTACCAGTAAGGTCTAGTGGAAACATGGCGAACGGTGGTGTTTGAGTGTGTGTGCTATGGGCTGGCTGTGTCAGTTGCAGTTGAGACTTATGACTGGGAGCTTATGATTACCAGATAAGTCGTGGACTTGTGAGGTTCCTTTCTTGTTGCAGTACGTGTTGGGTACTTGTTTGAAGAAAGTAGAGAAGAGTTACGTGAAGAGTCAGTCTCCCGTTATATACCTCTTACAAGCCGATTTGCAAGTAGTGACTAAGCTGAAGCGCTGCTTTATTCATGTCAAAGAACGGTGAACGATCAGTTTGCTTAGGATAGCCCTTTCTTCTAGCTGAAATGTTTGTACTCTTTCATGTAGCTGTTGCTCAGTCCATTCTCGTTGATCTACCTGTTGCTCGGCTAATCCGATGCCGGGACAGACCCACCCCGAAAGTGCCGTCAAGATCCGGAGCCGAAGCGGAGCCAAACCCGGGAACGGCTCAAAATACACTCTCGCAATAACTATACGTTATTTGCACCATTCGGCCTTCCATAATTAGTTTCAAATCTGCCTCATACCGCAGAAATTGAAGCTGATGTACGGGGTCAAGATACCGGCTCAACATAAGCTGTCAGGTCAATTGGGGTCACACCGAAGAATATCTCCCGACTTCAACAAAGACTTCATTTCTAACGCTGCATTAGCCCTCTGCAGCCTTCCATACCGCCTATTGACTCATGCATTGTAGCAAACAGTCTACTCTCCATGCCATCATCGTGTTCTCCGCACCATACGTCTCCATTCTGTTCAGTGGCCATTCTTGTTTGTCTTCGTCTCTATCTCCCATCACAGCATCTCACATCATAAGACCACAATTTCTGGTCTCATACAGATCTTCATACGATTCAATAGCCAATCTCGCTCAATCTACTGTCACTTCTCAAAGCACAAGATCCACTGTCTCTACTTTTATCTGCTACTGAGCACCAGGCATCATGGGAAGACTAGTGGGAGTAAGCCGTCACGATGTGCCCAGATCTCCGAACCAAGTGCTGACTGAACTTCGCGCAGGAAGGATCACAGATCAAGTTCAACGGAAAGCTTCTCTCGGAGCTAGCCACTAAGTCATCGAGAAGAATGCACTGGCTGCCTCAAGATCGCGTGGCCATGGAGCAATGGCTTCGCGCCAATCATACAACGGCCTTTCTCGAGGATAGCGGCGACGCAAGTCTTGACCAGCTGGCGCTCACAATTGGTCTTGACTTTCGAAGACTGGATAAAGATCAGAAAAGAGTTGCTAAGGCGAAAATGTGCAGCTCCCTTAAGTATACCCTGAACAAGCTCAAGGTATTGGGAGAGGTCAGTGAGAAATGGGATCCCGAAGGTAAACGAGTTATCCTCGATTGGACTCAGAGTGCGGGACATCACCTCCGTGGAGTCCACGATAGTGAGATCAACTCTCTTTACACAGTACCTCCACATCACCCTACACCTCGGACATTGACTTTGCGCGATCATCGACACCGAGCTCCGGAGACCGATAGTACACTCTCATCGAAACAGATGTCTCGGATATACCCCACAGTACCGCCTTATTCCGGGCGGGTGACGCCTCTTGAACGCGAGTTAGAACAGGCACCTGAAGAGTTCTACCGCCAAAAGGATCATGATGATCAGCCACCCCCGTATACGGTTCAGGCGGACTTTGTCGAAACAGATCTGCAGCGGGCAACAGAAGAGTTCTTTCGCCAGAAGGCTCATCTCGCTCAGTTTGAGGATCTCATAAGCAAAAGATACAAAACGAAATCCCAGGATGCTCTCGTTCAACAGGCATCTGCGGTATCACGTACGCAAAGACACAGTCAGCGAAAGGTGGAGATACCAATGCGCCGTGGGCAGACTGCGAGAATGGAGGCACGAAACATTGATCGGACAATGGCTAGGAGAGAGAATCAGATCAACTTGGAGACACGCAAGACTTGGTCTTTGACGCCCGAGATGGCTGAGCGTAAGAGTCCAGCCCTACGCGAGTCTGACTCAACGAGGGCCCACAGACAGTTCGTCAATGGTCTCAGAAGAGGCTCGTACCCGATCTACCAGCCAAAGCCCGCGGGCACGACTACTGAGCACATAACACCAGCACTGGACGAGGCTGCCTGTACAAGAGCTGATGGAGACTTCCAGCAGAGGCTGGCTAACGCCTCTGTCCCGGATACGTTGCTTGTTCCGCGACGATCTGATCAAGATCACGGAGCGCTCCGGCAGCGATCTCACTCAGACAACAAAGTTCTCCAACGACCATCTCGATCAGATCGCAGGGTCGTTCAGCGACGACCTCGGGTCATTACACTGAAGGAACCAGGTTCAGGATATCTCCATCCTGATTTAGTGCGTGGAATCGAGTGGCCGTTTGCAATGCGGTTCTGTGCCGGGCTTCTTGTGGCACTGTTGCTTAGTTACTTTTTTATTTGATGCTTGAGATGTGTTCATTACTTACGCACAAAGGAATATTTGTACAGGCGTTTTGCTGTGGAATTTGATGGATTGCGGTCGAAGTTGTCATGCATGTTTAGCAGATGTGAGATGGGAACAGACCGGCCCGTACCTTCTGGGACACACTTGAGGTATGATTACTTGCGTCAAATAAGACTTATCTCCTTCAATCTTCAGAAATGTATTCGTTCTCTTGAGAAAAGACCCTGCAGAATAGCTGATGAGCTTGTCCGAATTTCAGTTTGCAGAAGGGAACAGAGCTCTCAGCGATACACCTCAATGACGAAAGCAGAGACGTACCCTTACCGCATAATCTTGACACTCAACAGCAGCATCTGTTTCTGCAAAGAATGTCACTCGCCTCCCGCAACGAGTGCCGACGTGATAAAGTTTGCTCCTGCGGCAAATTTTCAGGGCCTTCAGAGCTGGTGCTGCATGTTCCCGTTGCAAGCAGTGGCCTCCACAGGCAGAGCAAGCAAATACACAGCGCTTGCTATCAGGCTGTATTGACTCCTCTGACAGATGCCTCTGCCTCTTTCGGTCAAAGTGCCCTCTCTTCTGACAACCTTGTGCACGGCTGTCCGACCACAGCAGTCGTAGCTTTGAAGTCTGCACGACAGTAATAACAGATCGTCTTCCATATCAGACAACCTCAGCCCTACCTGTGTCTCAAACAGCTTTGGGTCCCCATTCGAGAAGATCCCTGTCCTTTGGCGAGCCTGTTGCGCCCTCGTCTGTCAGAACTTCTGCAACGAGCAAGAATCACGAGCTCACGCCGACAAGATATCTAAACACATCATCAGCTCTACTGCATATTTCACTTGCCAAATGGGCAAGTTCTCTGTTCTTATACAGTAATGTTTACTCGTGTGCGCCAGGTGACTCTTGAATGTTCTACTACATACTAACGCTCAGTGCAGTCTTATCATGTCACCCGGCAAGAAGCGATGCGAAACATGCAACAAGTACTTTAATTCTCTTTCATGGTCCAAACACGCTCAGAATTGTCGGAGATGCAATAGATGCAACGTTTTCTGCAGTGCCAACGAGACCTTGTCCGACAGCCATCAAGCGCTCTGTGGCAGAGATCACGGAAGGGGGGTACATCCCTGCCGAAACTGCGGGCGAACGTTCAACAGAAGAGGCAATCGTGACAGACACGAGACCATATGTGTCCGTTGTGAGGATTGCGGTCAGTGGATGACGTCCGGTCCGACGTGTAGGGCAAATCACCGCATCAACTGCCAGCCTAGGCTTCAACGGCAGAGTCCACAGCCGCAGCCTCTCAATGAATAGGAGATCCAAACCCAATCCCAGCAGCAAAGTCACTCTGGATTTGGGCGTACAGTGCCGGCTTCAACTAGCGAGCTCATTCAGGCTTACAGATCGAAGGCTGAGAGTGCTGTTTCACGTATGATGACAATGATCGATGCCAGAAAGGATGCAAAATCCGGCACCCGCGAAAGCGAGGATTACCAGAGCCTGCATAAGTATTGCGATGGAGTTAGTATTGGACAAACCCTGTCTGCGTCAGAATACCTCGACCTCGATCGAGACGCTAAAACTCAGGATAGTATAATCGTATGTACTATGGCTGAGGCAGCTAGTATCTTCAACAGAGGGCCGCCCAATATACCAGTTCTTATCGTCGGGACACCTAACCCTCGGCGACTCAAAATCGGTACCCAGACGCCGTGGCCTCCTTTAACGCAAGTCTCCGTACCTCCATGTCTTAAAGTTCTTGCTGATGGTGATTAGACTCTTCGAGAGGGGTGCAGTTGCAAGGCTAAGAACGCCCTCTGTGGAAGCACGTCGTGGTGCAAATGCAGAAAGCGAGGTCTACCTTGTTTCGCCAAGTGTCATGTCAACAGAAGAGATTGCGACAATCTGAGTGAGTAGACTGCCGATGGTAGGGAGTCTTGAGTTCAGCGATCGTTGGTGTAAAGGCACTGCTGAGATGTGTGTGCTTCTTGCGAAAGCGTCATTGCCAGGTCACTCTGGTATGAACAAGAGAGCCATGGAAATGTGAGAATGTTTGAGATTTTGACAAAAAGGATAGAATAGAGAGAAGTGTTATCTACAAGGATAGGAACACGGGAACTGTCACTTGTATAGACGCTGGGCGCTATCATGACCTCAGATCGTGGACTTGCTGGATGGCGCATCCTGGTAGCCAATACTAACCCACACTAAAATATTAATCGTATCCGTAGAAAACTTGGTCGTCTGAGATTCGAGTTGGCTTGATTAAAGTCATCCTTTTCGTGAAGGTGGATGAATCTTTCCTTTCGACAGGCAAAGTAAAACCGATCAATATTGAGATAAGGCTTTGAGTTGATGGGTGTTTAAGACCCAGCGGTTTTACTAAGATTCTCGAGCAAAACAGCTGCGTAAATGATGTGCAAGACTATTCTAGTAAAAAGACGAATATCTCTACCGCCTGGTCTGAGGATAGATTCCGTTCAAAATTCCACAGCTTGGTGCAGAACTTACCCTACGCGGCATGGATGCGACCGCGGTCACCGACCTCGACGAGCAGTGAAAATATGGGGGTTCCATCGCAGGAGCAGGGTCATTCACTGAGGAATGGTATAATTAGAGGGCATTCATCTCAAGGGCAGCATTGTTTGTTTGGAAGAGCAGTCAAATTACGGGGCATTTGTTGTAAGAGCTGGTGAGTAGTCGCAAGAGCATGGCGATTAACCTCCACTAACCGGAGAGCAATTGGGCTCATGCAACAAAACAACACGAATATCGTTCCCTTGCGATCGCCCTCAGCAATAACTGCAAAGCCCAAACGACCGCTTGAGAGTGGTTTGACCAAGTCAAATGAGCAGAAAAGACTTATCTCTCCAGCAAGAATAATTGGCCAAGCAGTCCGGGCCTGGAAAACAACCTATACTGCAACATCATCTTAGTAATGCGCTTTTTTATCTGGATGATATTTTTAATTTGCAACGATGAAGGTATCGCGACAGCGTTAAATGATTTCAAGTGCGGGGAGCATGGTGTTGAGGGGGCCTTTCTTCGGAGAAACTATCTATGGCTAGGAGGTCAGGGTTCGATTCCACCTTGCTCAGGCTTTTGCCAGCTAACGCGTCTTTTGTCCCGTCAGTCATGTTGAGTTGACGGAAGCACAGCGTCAATAGCCACTGCAACGTCACCCAAGGTCGTAAAAAATAGCCTTTGGGCCTAATTGAGGAATTTATTCTTCTTGCGCGAGCTACAGTCCTCAGCATGGTTCATGCTATCAGCTAGCAATTAAATGCAATTATCAAGCCCTGACAGGCTCGCCCGGGTTCAACAAAGGGGAAAAGGTAGCACAAATAAATAATAAGCACTCAATCAACTCATGTTCGACATAAATTACTCTTTAACCAACCCCATAAGTCTAGATCTGTCAGCGTCTACGGCCTAGAGAAGCTTCAAGTACATGTTTATGCCTTAATCTTACTCCTCCTGCGCGACTTCATGGCGCAGCGACGAGACGCACCGTGGGATGATCTGATCGCTGTGCAATGCCATAAGGTTTCATAGCCTGCAAAGCTTCAAGTCCATCTCTTATTACCCCCGCATGAACTGCTTTCAGAACACATGGAAATGATGATAAATGATCAGTGTTCTTTGCATGATAGGGAAAACTCAGAGCATATCCCGGTTTTCAGTAGGTTCCACAGATCTATCGTCAATGTACGCAAGATGTCGCAGAGCCCTGTCATCCAGGGCCCCTCGATCAGGGGAGACGTTCCACACTACCTCTTTTCTGGAAGGCAAGGAGCCAATAGTCTTACATGAAATGATCCTTTGAATCATTATGGTCGCGCATGTAGCACCCACTGCACTACACTTCGCAAAGCAGCGGAAGATTGGCCGCAGTGTCCGCATTGCCCGATTCAACCACGATGTCGTATCATGAGATTGAAAAGGCATCTCAAGATGGAGAATCAAGTGCTCTCATCTCATTGACTTTTAACGTGGCCCTGGACATTGTGGAGGTGGTGGAGCTGTGTACTCATTGATTGCGCTCCCAAATAGTCAGATGTGTAATTAAAATTGAGAGTTTTATATTTCTCAAAGTGACTTTTCTAACTTATCATAACACATCTGTAGTAGGTGCTTTGCTAATCGAAAACTGCGACTATTACCTGACACTGTCTGCGTCTGACTCCTGACCACGCCTTCTAATATCCCAATTGCCCGTGCTATCTGGTCATCTTGAAAATATGCTTCAGCCAGTTGATATTGTGTTTTGAGTAGATTTGGGTGATCCTCAGCAAGAAAGCTTTTTACAATCTCTACCACCCACTCCAGGATCTCAATTGCCTTTTTTTCCTGCTTGCAGAAAACGTAGGCTCTTGCAAGCGCATACTGTGATGATAGTCGATCTGGGTGATCTTCACTTAACATCCCCTCTTCCATCTTTGTAACTGACTCTAGGATCTCCACTGCCAACTGTGCCTGTCCTATTTCAAGGTATGCTGCGGCAAGTT
>JAAOAU010000438.1:0-12138 GCA_013186845.1 Fusarium sterilihyphosum | reverse complement strand
TGTTTGTAACGAGCTTTAGAACATCCACTGACTTCTGCGCCTGTCCAATTGCAAGGTATGCTGCGGCAAGGACTTGCTGTGATCTTAATAGACTTGGGTCATGTTCTGCAAGTATCCTTTCCTCAAAATCCACTATATCCCGTAGTATCCCCACTGCCTTCTCCTCAAGCTCGGTTCCCAGGTATGCTATTGCAAGAAACAATCTGGATTTTCGTTGCCACTCAGAGTCTCTCGGAAGGATCGAGTCGTTAATCTTAACAACATGTTCAAATATACCCACAGCTTCTTTTCCTCGATTATCCCTAAGCAAGCATTGACCAACCCGTAATCCTAGATGAGCCACATTCTGGTTCTCAATATCACCTAGGCATCTTAGGAGCTGAAGCGCATGTGGTAGATACTGCCTCCAGAGCTCGCGATTCCTCCACTCATTTCTTGGAAATACAAGCTTAACACGTGCAAGTGACATCAGCTGTATTTCCTTCAACTCTCCTTTTTGTTCGATCCATTTTCGCGTAACCATGTGTACAAGCCTGTGCATATCGTATATTGCATCGAGACCTCGCTGAGTCAAGAAACCGTGACTCTTGAGTATGCCTATAGCTCGCGTTGTTTGCTGTTCTGTCTCAAAGACAGGTAGAATAGATCTTGGAATGGCCCTTGACTCAATGAATGCCATGAACGAAAGTAGATCGGCGGCTGCTTGGTTAGAGCGTCGGATACGGTCGAACGATACGATCCAGGTAGTAGCGACAGCACTTTGTGACTCATGGTAGTAGGTTTCATCATCGCATTTCTGCCCTAGCAGTTCAATGATGTTCTTTTCGTCTGCGTTATCGCAAAGTTGAACGTACTCGGCAATGTTGGTCTTGTAAATGTTCATGTACGCGGCTGCTTGTGCGATCGCCAAGGGAAGGTGGGTCAAACCTTGTAACAGTGTAGTCAAAGTCTTTTCATCACGGAGCTCGTCGTCGTGAGATCCATTCTCATTATCCAGCAATGTCCTAAGTAAGTCTGATGCCTCTTTGGGATCCATTTGCATCAGTTCCACTACTTGGTTTTTCATTGCAAACGCAACTTCTCGGGACCGAGTTGTGATCAAGATCCGTCCATTGGCATGGTGCGGCAAGAAGTTGAATATTCCTTTGTCTGAAGATCTTGAGAAGCGGAGAATATCAATGTCATCGGCATTATCGACGACCATGAACCACCTTTTAACCCTCCCAGAGCTGAGGTGCCTTTTTACGACCTCTTTGGCGTCTTCGCCTTCAGAGCAGGAAATATCCAGCTTCTTTACAAGTTGGACACATTCTTGCTCGAAGCCAGCCATGCTGAAGGCTGGTATCCAGAATACAGAACAGTCTTTTTCGTGGCCCTTTGCCCAGTACGCCATATGCAGCGCAACCTGTGTCTTACCTGTGCCACCGAGCCCAACAAGTGCCACTCTGTTACAGCCGTCTGTCTTGAAGAGCTTCTCCTTGAGCGTGTCGATAACAGTTATACGTCCAGTGAATCCTTTATTTTCAGGGAACGGGATCGAATGTACAGTTGAATCTTCAACTTGTTAGCTACATACTACATCTCGGAACCCTGTTCACACTCACTGCTCGTATCCTCAGTGGCCGTGTTTGCATTGCTCTCTTCAGCAGGCTTCGCGTTCGAGTTTCTTGTCAAAGACTGGATGAATTTGTCGATGACTCTTTTGTTCTCACTCAAGTAATTGTGAGTATGCGATGAGATGCTGCTCGTCTCTTTCCAATCAGAAAGTGAGATGTCTTCAAGCCCACGTTCAACGTTAAAACGGTGATAGGTTCCAGTCTCACCATATCGTTCGTCCAATCTCAAAGCCACCTTCTTGGAGGTAGTTGCCATCTTCTTTAAAGCTCTGAGGATAGAGGCTCTGGTGTCTTTAATGCTCACAACATCACCAAGACCTGTGCCGATGCTCAGAACTCGCATCTCATCGCGGCCAGGAAACTGATCCTTGGCTTCTCTGATGAGAACTTCACACGGATTATTGTATCCGAACCCAGCATCAATGAAATTGATCTGGTCGCGGCCAGCCTGGATTGGCTTGAAGAATGTAGTTGCTGCAGACGTTGCTCGTGCTACCTGCCAAACGGCACATCCATCAAGAGCTGCTGATGTGTCGTATGTCTTGAATAGGGTCGGAAGAGTATCGACATTGTCCTTTGTGATAGCCAGCACGACTCTTCAAGAGGGATCAGCCATCTTCACTCATGCATGGAGTCAAACCAGGGAACTTACGTCTTGGTGCGCGAATCCCCGCGAAACTGCATTTCTCCATGAGGGCAAGTTTCAGCGGTGGCCTGCTCTTCCTTTCGTTGTTGCACACATGCGGGATCAATGCAATACTCTTTTACTGTCTGCTTTATAGCTTCTTCTAGTTGTGTGGCAGAGAACGCACCGCTTGGTGATCCTGGAAGGCTCGGCCGAGATTTAGGCGTGAAGGCTTGCTGAGCAACTTTCTTGTATGCTCGGATACATTCATCAACAGTCATTCCTAATTTTCCGAGCATAATGGCGATGATACTAGATGCAATCAGTGGAAGAAGGGAAGCATTGAACAAAGAATTAACCCTCCAGTACTTGTGCCTCCTATCAGATCGAACCATTCGCATGGCTTTGGCACCTGGTCAAGTTTATTGACCTCTTGCAACTGTTCCATGATTCTCTCTAGAATCAAGAGGCTGGAAACACCACGTATTCCTCCACCATCTAGGACCGTTACTATCAGTAAAGCTTTTCACATAATCTTCAATCTCAGCTTACCCAAAGAGAGTACTCGCAGCAAAGGAGGGTCCATGACGGCAATCAAGCGCGCGAAAGGGGCGATTACCGTAGATCCAGGAGGCAAGAGACAAATAGCCGTTGATAAAGAACCAGAGGATTATCTGGATGGGTTTGTTGATGGAAAGAAAATAGGAAGAAGACCAAGTGCGGGGAAGTCGCGGCTACTGCTGAAAAGTCCTATGCAGGGCTGTGATAATCCAGGCCGTCAGATTGGTCAAATTCGTGATCAGACAGTTGAAAACCAATCGTTAAGCGCCGAGAACCCCAGCATATGGTTGGTTGACGACATAGTCAGGCATCAACAGCTATGGCAACTGTGCGGTGAACCACTGAGGGTCATCTCACTTCCTCAACTCACTCACTGCTCAGCATAGATTGAGCTTTTGTACGCCTTCAAAGCAGCAGAATCGCGTGGAACTGGATCCTTTGGGTGATTTCACTATTCTATCGAAATGCCCTGAGAAACAGAAATATCTCTTGGCTCAAACGACGAGTATCTCAGACACGACTGAGGGGCATTTGATCGGGACGAATACAGAGCATGGGCCAATTGACACTTCAGGTTAAACGCCATCACCAAGTCCAATTCGGAATGATGGTGCTCTTACTGAAATCGAATTCAAAGCGTCATAGAGACACTTGTGCCTTGCGTCGCCCGTCTTCCAAACCATGATTCAAGGGCCCTGGTCAGAGTCGCAAACCAACAGCGAAGGCCAACTTACCATGCTGGCTTCTGACTGGGACACGAAAGCATTTTTTTTTATGTATGGAGAGCTCAAGAGTCTGCTCGGTTTGGATACTCGGATTCCATTAGTGACCTTTAAAATTATTTGTTGCCGGGTATTGGTATAATTGGCAGCAGTTTGACTGCCACTACCGCTAATCTATCAGTCAATTTTCTCTCCAGACGCAAATAAAATTTACCCAAGTCAAGCTTTCAGGCTCCAGCTTGGGATCGTGTGGCTAGCCCCCAACGTCAGCGTTCCCTCATCTAACCTCGAGGAGCATTTCCTTTTGACCACTTCGTCGAATGTGACCTAGATCCGTTGAAAGATTCTTAGTTAAACCAGGTATCCTATCGAGGCAATCGTTATACGCCCTCGTGTGCTTATCGGTGGAGGACGAAGGCCAGGTTGGCGCCGGTTAGACAAGAGACATAACCTTTGACGTCGGTCTGGCATGGTCTTCACCCGTGTAAGAGGCCTATCTAACTAAATGGAAGGTTCCGAGAGATCTTAGTATAATCTCAGCGACAAACTCCAAGTAGGTGACATTCTGATGAGACCAAGTTGTTCAGACGTGTTGATGTACCTCTCGAACAAACCTTATCCTGGCGTTTGTTTTCCTTCAAGCGGTGACTTGGTGTATATATACCCAAAGTTCCAGACCAGTAGAGCAGGACATAAGGATGCTTAGCTTGCTAAAAGCTATGTGAGCAATGTTGTGTATGTATTGTCAGTCGAACGGGCGATGGTGAGACGGTCGTGCTGACTTGACGACAATGCATGCTTGCACTTCGCGGCAAACACGATGAGCTAATATAGAGTCATCAAGGTGTAAACAGAGCTTGTAGCACTTCTTCTGGATTCAGCTCACAATGGCGAAAAGCGCTAACGTGTTATGGAAGTATATGGCAGGCTTGCGTTCTGTGAGTCAGAAGACAGAGGAGCCAGGGGCCGAAATATCACCCTATTAGCTCAGGTGGATGTATTGATGGCTATGGCAATGCAACAGTCTTCGGAGAGACATGTAAATAGATACTGGGTAGTCGCAGAATGTACCACACAGTGCTAGGGAGATATCTCGTGGACTATTATCGATAATCCCCTAAGGGAATCAGCTCTTGTAAGGGATGACAAAACCTTCAGAAGGAGACATTTAAAAGTGAGAATCACACAATCTGTATAACTGATTCAACATTGCACTTACCAAACCTGTCAATAAACACTAGTAACTCCGGTATATTAAGGATAAGAATCCTTTAACAAATGTTACTCCATAAGGCACAGAAAGACCGGGAGCACGACAACAACGGTTTGTTATGTGTGATTGAATATCCCCAGATATTCTCTATGTGTTGGAATACCTGAAATAAAAGTCAGTCACCAAATTTAATGTTAGAGATGGAATGGGGAGCAAATCTCGTTCTCGACACAAGCACTGGGAACTCAAAGCTGGGTGCGGTTATAGCACGACATACGCCGTATCGTCTCCCACGAACGTCTTCAACAGCGTTGACATCGAAATTGCGCTTGAAAATCAATAGATTAACCTGATATGGTGAAGGATGCGCAGGCCATTCTGCATCATAAGCTTCGGCAAAGGAAAGAAGACGCCAGGGCAGTAAGTTACGCAAGTACAGCTACGATTCAACATATAGAGTTCATTTAGATGATACTGCTCACGTTTTAGTTTGGTTCACAAAGCTAATTTCGTATGCGTTGAAAGACACCAAGCTGTTGCAGGACATATGTGTTGTGCCGTGAAATGTTGAATGGTAACCGCGCGCCTTTCTCGTGAACATCTCGGTGAGCTTCTCAGGTCGATATTTTTCTGACGATGGGCTAGCACGGAGCTGCAGTATAATAATTTCAAAAATACCCAAATACCTTCTCTTCACGACTTAAAACTGGACCAAGATACTAAATACCCGTACATACTGCTATCTATTCAGTAAGAGCACCGCCAGTTCATAATACTTTGCCAACCAGCCCAGCCGCTGAAACAACTCACAGTACTTGCAGGCTAAAACAAGCCCTAACTTAACCCTTTCACGGCAGAAAATTAACCGGATAGATGGATTACTCCTGGCAACTTCCTGCGCTTCACAGAACCGCCTGCAGAATCAACCACCAGTAGTCCAGAGACCCCATCCGCAGACAAATGCAATACGAGACCCTTGAGGGTCTGACAAGAGAATCAACGGAACCCTGAGAAGGGCGAAGAAGCAAATCATCCGCGTTGACTCATCGTGCGCATAGAAACAAGCCTACTCTTAGCCTCTCAACATGGCCCAAAGGATAATAAAAAAAACCGCCTCTCAACAAGGCGCAAGGAATAGATCCAAGCCGTCGCTTCACAAAGCGCAGACCACAAGCCTCTTTCTCAAGAAAGATATTTGACAGAAGGTTCTAGCGTTGATCTTCAGGTCATGCCTCATCAACGTTGTCATGAGCTCCTGGCATGGAACGCCGTCATGATGCAGCAGCTTGAGATTAGGCGTCTTTGTTTCGTTTGCAAATGAAGTTAGATTTTTGTGAAGACTTATCGAGCCGTGCGTTTACTGAGAAGCAATTATTTTACAAGGGCTGTCCTGTGCTGCAGGGAACCAATCACTGACCGAACCTACCCCAGTAACAGCGCTAAGTAGCCCAGAGGATCAGGCCTGCAGCCCACTATAGCCTTACTGCTCCCGGTAGAAAACCCGCCTTCAGAGACAAATGCCATACAGTTTTATCACTGGCTGTTGCCGTAATCCTCATTAGACGCTCCATGTATCTCAAATATCACATCGGTAAAGAGCTGGATAACGTGTCTATGATTTATTTGAGGTTTAAATCCCCGTATCATTTCGTAAGACCGGTGAGTGGCAGCTCAAGTCGTCACTAATTCTGGAATTTGGACCCTATTGCAAAGGCAGCTTGTCTTTTGCCGACAGAGAGGGTACGCTAGCGAAGCCCCTCAAAGCTGGTGCCAACTGGTGCTAACAGCCAACATGTACAAGGAGACAACGACCAGTAATTTCAGGTTTCGGGGCACAACTCCGGAAGTCGTAGGGCAATGAAAGGGCCAAGAATAAGAGGTGGAGGACACTCAGCGTGTCCCAACTGCGGCTGACTGTAACAGACCTGGGTCGAGATGTGAGGTGCGGAAGAGGGAAGGATGATGCGAGAGACCGTATGAGTGATGGGTCATTGGTCTGCAAAAGAGAAACTACGCAGATTTAGTTGGTGCGTTCTGTTTCCTAGAGATTGTGTCTACTGCATCAGGATGGTCGATGGATCGAATCGCAGCAGACCAAGCCCAGTGCGCGTGTCCTACTAGCCAGATGACAAGGTTTGAGTGCCCTGAGTTTGGTGACCTATCACAGGTGCATGCATACGCTACTGCTGCATACGTACAACCTGTCAACAAGAGACTGGTCCTGGGGAGGTTTCCGGCAGCCTTAGCGCCGCATAACTGCAGCACTCAATCGAGTACCTAACCACATCAAGAAGCCCTTCAGCTTCATTTGCGAAGAGATAAAGAGCAAAATCTCACTTCTGGCAAGAGACGAGCAATAACTACAGCGTGCAGGTCTGTATACTCCCATTTCGACTTGTTGGAATTTGGCGAAAATATCTTGAAAACCTCATCTTGGTACATTGGGTCAGCTCCCTTTGATGGTATTTTGACATGTTATATATTTCCTCAACGTGATCGGTCTTCTTTGCAACTTACACATGTTTCGGTCAAGACGTAGTCAAGCAAGCCACAAAAATGCTTTTAGCTCATTGTAGAACTATTCAACGCCAACCTTCCTTTCATCCTTCTCAGGATCACTGTCTTTTCTACTACGCTTGATCATATCCTTCTTTCCATCATCCCTCCATATCACCCCAAAGAGCTTCCTTTCCACCAAGCTCTAACAGCAGCCTTTCACCAAGCATCTCAATACATCATCTTCGACGTAACTATTTCCATCACCACATCCATACCTTTGTGGCTCTTCACAACATCCGCCTCCTGCCCAAACTCGCCTTACCAAACAATGGACACTCCTATGATGTATTCGCCAACCTTCGAGCCACCTGCTGTTATTGACAAGTCAAGAGACAGACTACAGGTACGACTCCGTAAGGATCACCTTGAAGTTTACGTCCTCATCAACCTCCCTTACTACGATCCCATTCGGGCTTTGGAAGCTGCCATGTCTGTGGTTAACGATTTTGACATCACGACGCTGAACAAGCCGCATGGGAGCAACTCGTCTGATTGGATGTCTTTGACCGCGCATCCTTCGTGCAATGCCACGACCCTGAGCGCCGGTGTTCAATTTACCCTTCCTTTAGCCGCGCTGCGAGGGAACCATAACCAGACGGGACTTATTCCTCCGGCCGATAAGCGGCAGGATAACCACCAGCACATTGTTGCTCCTACCTTGAAGGCTCCTCCTGTCGGCGTGAAGGGGACGAAGAGAACCCGTCCCGAAGACGACGGTGACGAACAACCTTCTCCCAAGCGTCCGGATGTTCAAGGCTTCTCTCGGTGGTTCCCCTGGAGTAGTACCAGTCCAGAGCCAAACAGTGGAAACTAAGGAAACCACGAGGGCCATTTGCTTGACCTGAAGACAACATGGGAACGAGCGGACTATGTTCCGGCTTTTACCTTGAACGGCGATGGGTATGTGTTTTGGCCCAGACGAGGAGGGAGAAGGTGGAATGGGATCTTGTGTTTGAATCGGATCATAGATCTCATTGTAGTAAAGAGGTGTTCTACGGAGGGTGTGCTAGAATAAGCAGTGTTAGTAATGAATAGGGAAAGGGCTTGTGTTGTGTATTGTCTAGTACATCAGAAATTCACAAAGATGGCATCCCAGCCGGCATCCCAAGTCTCCCATCATCGCTCCATCGTTGAGTTAATCGTATACATCTGTGGTTGCAATTGACATCTACTCTGATATAATTATGGAAAGTTTCGAGTAATCACCATTGCTCCTCTGATCAATCTACTGATGAATTCCCGCACGATCCTTATCGCGATACTGATACAGGTCCCAGGTAATAAATTAGAAGAGGGAAGACTCTGAAAGAGCCGAGGAGGAGTTATCAATCATTCATCCTGCCTCCGTTTCCGTATTCCATAAATCTTCGCGCCGCTCTTGACTGAACAAAGGCCTTCAAAGCCCAAAGGCATTCTCCCGTTGCATCCTATCTATCTCTATCTGCATCGCCTGTACTGCCTCTTCCATTAAAAGGAGGCGACGAAACTTGTAGTCGTCAGCTTTCCCTGCATCTCGCGAGGCCTGATCCCACAGAATTCCCCAGCTCCGTTGTAACGCCTCCCTCTTATCGCCGGATTGAGCTAAGTGTTGTTTATCGGAGGTAGATGATGCGACACTAGAGGAAGCTGTATCGCTGGAGCGTGGAAGTCGATGGCGTCGTTGAACCTTGGTTCGTCTACGGCTCGAAGTCGAGACTTGTGACTTGACGGTGTTAGTATAGGGAGACGCTCATGTTACAGACGACAGACTAACCTTGGTGTCTGTTTTGACCACAGAGTCTGCGTCTTTCATTTCGACATCAGTGAGACTCTTTTGCCTCGCAAGCCACGCTTCTGCCTCAGCGATGCCATCAAAGGTGCTCCCAAACGAATCTTGATTCAATTGGTGCCCTGCAGCCAGTTTTGCAAAGTACAAGACGGTCTTCTCGAGACGCTTCCCGACAATGCTAAGAAACTTGTCCCCGTGGTTGTAATTACACCACTCGAGTATGTTCTGCCAACTCTGGGGATCATCTGTATGATGGCCATTGGTCACTGCCCATAAAAGGATGGCTTTTGTCTTTAAGCATTGCCTTATACCAGCCTGGGGGCCAAAACTTCCCCCAGGTGCGTATTTGCTGATGTGCTGGCCGCATATTGAAGTTGGTGAGTTGTCAGCACACATCTTGGCGTGATAGCTGTCTAAGTGAAGGGTAGTATAACTTAGGCTGTCCAAGTGAAGAGTAGTTTGGTTGAGATTAATAGACAGAAAGACACAGCGAAGAAGTTGCCTATGACATATTCACGAACACCAGCTGATACACCGCTAGTGACGGAGAGAGGGTAGAAACCAGCACCAACCCGTTGATACACCGCAACTAAATTAAACCTAGAATAATTGTGGTTGACAGCATGAGGCTTCTGTGAGTTTGCCTCAGTATCCACGATGATGATCCAATGGATGTACGAGCTCAATATGCACTCTGCCGCACATTCCTCTCAAGCACCGTATCGGCCCACCACATGTCTCCTCATCAGCTAAGAAATCCCATGTGACACATTAGCAAACACTGTGTTCCCCTCACAGCGACACAATTCTTGTGACTCCTGTCGTTCTTGGTGTTCTCCTGGATTCTGACCCAGCATCCAGACTCCCGGGGCAGCACTCCATGATTCGCATTCCAACATCCCCAGGCATATTTAGATCGTCATCCAGGCGTCTGAACACAGAATAATGTGGATGTGGGCTGTTATCGATGGGTCCAGGGACTGCAGCTTGAAGCTCTGGACAAAGACATTCACACTTACTCCGCACATACATGCAACCACTACCATTAGCGTCAAAATGTGCGGAATTGCATGCATGATAAAGGCAGAGGCGGCGTAAATGACGCTGATACTGCTCCGTATATGCAGGCACTCAACCTAGCGTCAAAAGGATAAGGAGAAGATTGTCTCGTGTGTACTGCTACCTGGACAGTGGCTTGGATCAGAAGTAGCCTTTTTATTGGAAAGGAGCTCTATAGGTACTGAAATAGTGAAGCCAGCTTGATGTATATGCGATTTGATGTCTAGTTACCTCATTCCCCGTGCAAGTGATGACATAAGACCTTCTCTCCTCTTGGGCTCTTACTCCTATTCCATCTTTCAAGTCTTTTCCATATTCCAACACTCATCGATTCTCACTCCGGTCTACCCTGTGCGGTCTGAGCACTCACCAGGTCTCCCACGCTCTCTTTGGCTGGGATCCAAGCATATCCTTAAACACTTGACGGCAGTGACAAGTCCACCCTTCAAGCCGTCCTTGGACTTTTGCGAGACATCTTCCCATTCATAACCAGCCGTTGGTTCCATATTCACTCCCTGTCTTTCAGGCCTTACTATTTCTCAAGGTGTGACGGCCACCTCCCTTCTACGCACGCTCAAGCTTCGATCTGTGGACGAGGGTCATGCTCTGCTGCACCTTCTCCAAGGATCACGTAGAATGCCACTTCTTCACACAAATTGTGAGAAAGTGTAAGTTTCCTTAGCGTTCTACCATGTAACTTAGGCTAACTCTACTGTCTTCCAGATATATCGCGCCACACAGCAGTCAATATCATATTCATGCATACAACGAATACAGTCCGCGTCGATTACCATATATCTACTTTGGGGCTTCTTAACTTCACCTGATGGCTCCGATATTGCTCTGATCATCAAGAAGCCTTACGCCTATGGCATGGTCGATCACTATAATGGCCATTGGTAGGCTCTCATAACCTTTTATACATTCCTACAGTTTCTAACTATCCTCAGGGACTCTGTCTTCAAATGCCATTCTAATTCAACACTTTTCACATCAACGTCTCCCACCCAATCACTCCGCCTTTGTCACTACAACGTCCGAGTGACTGCACGAGTACAGCGTCTGTCAGAGTTGCTAGCCATCTACCTCCCTTTCTACCATTACCCTTCCCTTCACGGTCTCTTATCCGTTGCATTAGAGGGCCTCCACCAGTCTTGGATGCTACAGCTCTCTTATCATAATAATACGAATGTAGCCTGACTCAACCAGAGTTAAACTCAAATTTCTCTCTACAAACTGCCGCAATGTATACCAACGCGCCCATGCCCCGTTCAACAGCAGCTCTAAGGCATCCATCTTCTTCATGTTGTCTTTCAACTTTCACCAAGTCTTCAGAGTAGAGAGAACCTGAAGTATAGCAGGACCTGTTCCCGACGACTGCGCGGCTCGAAATCGACATTCACCAAGTTGGAAGGCATGTTCTAGCCCTTCAGCTCACCCGTTTTTTGCCCAACCACTTGGGTCAATATTCTGTCTGTGATACTATTTATTAGTGCCAAACCCAGTCGTGGCAACCGCTCAGCATCTTTGGTCCTGGCCTCGGCTCGGTCATCCACGTACTCATGCCTTATTCAGGCCCTCAGTTTCATCCATATTGGACCTGACAGCTGATGCTCACATCAAGCGCCTCACACGTCACACGTCATCCGTATTCTCTACCATTCAACTTTCAAGTCATCTATCACTTATTGTTCAACCATCCCACTCATATCACTCATCAACCAAATGTCCTGTTTTTGAACAGCCACCACCTCAGCTCATCATTTCTCAACCAACCTTGATCACAAACTTTCACATCAGTGAGCACAAATTGCTCTCAAAGCTCACACGCCAGAGAACCAAGGAGGACACATTCAACAAATAATATTCTAAGAAGCATGAATTGCTCTTCAAACGCATGAACTGCTACAAAAGCCCAGATACCTGCAGACAGCTAACAAGACTCTGTTTTACAAAAAGAATAAAAAATAAAAATAAAAATAAAAAGAAGAAGAAGAAAAAAAAGAAAAAAAGAA
>JAAOAU010000437.1:0-152321 GCA_013186845.1 Fusarium sterilihyphosum | reverse complement strand
GTAGTAAAGAGAAACTAATATCAAGTAACTTTTAATTATCTTCTAGGTACTTTAGGATTCTGGTAAAGTTACAAGCTACACTAAGGCTAAGCTGTTCCAGAATTCTAGCTCCTTGGCTAAGCACTGCCTTTGTAATGTTTAATGAGCTGGACTTATCTGTATAGTTAGCAGCCCAAAGTGTAATAGTCGCCAGGTAGACGCATATTGCAACATGTGGAGCCTCAACAATGCCCTTGGAGGCTTTGCCAAGCCTACTTATTGATAGATTCGCCGAACGGTGGTGATCTCTGATATTATTGTAAAGCTTGCCGCTTAGATCCAGGACCCGATTTGCATGCATGGTCGCTATCTCGGCTTCATGCGACCCAGACCATTGGCCGGCTGAAGCCGTGCTGATAGGAAGTGAAGAGTGCTGAATGAAAGCGTTTCGCACAAGGACATGTAGCTTGGCCATGTTTGTATTCAGCGAGACCATGCCTATATGGAAAAGAAGCAGCGTCGATACGTCCGGACATGACTTGTGGGAGCGGAGCCAGCTGTTAAGCCCCAACTCAAAGAGACGCTTATCCCAAAGCCCTTCGGACTGTGAGCTTGCGCCGCACCTGGACGGCAAGGCATGATAGGACAGGACTAGGAGTGACGTGAGGGCAGTGGTGCTTGTTTGAGGATCCGATAGGTTGGGGAGAGGTTCTCCGGGACAAAGAAGCCTTTTTACAATATCGACTATCTTTGTCTCCTTTGGAGTGGACGATTGAGGCAAAAGGCTAAATATGGACATCCCCGGATACAAGTATGGGAGCATTTGGAGCAGTGTTGTGCGGTAACACTCAAGAAGCTGGAAATCTTGAAGTATCCTGCCTTTAACGTCAGAAGAAAAGTCTCCCTAGTAAGCGTGGTTGCTTTACCTTTGTAGAATAATATTGTTATGGCCTGTCGCTGAAGCTGACATTAAGCACCCAGAAAGAATCTTAACGCGAAATGTCAGCTAAGTATGTCAAGAAATGGTTCGAAACTACATGCCTGAAGAAACTGAATATGGAAGGCTTCGGTTAACTCGCAGAGCCTCTTATCACCACTACATATTCCAAAGAGTTCCAATAACAGCAACTGTCAAATGTTAGCAAAGTGCACATATATCAGTGGACTAGACTTACGGTTCTAAGAAGGCCGATCTTTGCATCAACCTCAACAGGAAAATTGGTCCGAATCTTGATACTATGTTAGTGACGTTGATGCGCCTTTTATGCACAGGTAGGAATGAAGGCATGTCATACACGAGTGAGGAGGAGCCTCCTTGCATCACTACACAATGCGCGGGCTATAACCAAACTTCCTCGGGTCGTACAGTAGAGGCCGCCAAAGGCTGCGGCGGCAAGCAATCCTTCCTCGTGGGTGGAAGAGTTGATACGAAAAGATTCAAACGACGTGAATGTTGGTGGGACTTGGGCGAAGAAAAGGTTGAGAAATCGGTTGACGATGATACGATCAAAGTTGGATACAGAAGGTTTGGTTGCCAGCCACCTGCTGGCATCGTGATCGAGACGAGGAAAGAGATTGCTTGCTATGGTAGGGAGTTGGTATTGCTGGGCTACGGTGCTGATCAATTCCTGCGGGTTATATTGAGCTGTTAGAAGCTGGCTGTTGATTTGCTGTGAATAGGCTGCGGTGTTCATATTCAAGCCGTTACCATTGAAGTAATCCTCAGTGAGACTGAAGAAATCGAAAATCTGATTGATACATCAGTGTATGATGTATTGGTCTGGGGTGCTGAAAGCTTACATTATCGTCAAATGGTATATAGTCATGCCACGAATCCAAGTCCATAGACGTATCTAGCGATTGGTCTGTTGGCGAAGATGCCAGCCCCTGCGTAAGTCCAAGTTGCTGACGTTCCGTACGGCTGGATACCACAGGTACCTCCTGGACCAGTTCATCCGTGCCACATGATGTTGCAGTTGTATCCATTTGTAGACTTGAGGGCATATCATCGTTGAGCTCTGGCCCGAAACCGTGGGGTCGCGAGCCATCAGCGGAGATAGTAGATGGGGCAGCGTCCACATATGTCGACGGTGCCTCATTGGTCGCGCGTACAATGGTCGACAAAGGCGATGTTTCACTATTGCCCTGTCCTTCTTGTTCTTCTCGGTAATAACTGTCTCGTCTTTGGGCCACGCTTTCGTCGTCACCAAGGTCAAGGTCGATGTCCAGATTCTCACTGTGAGCCATTGGTTCTAAAGCGCCCTTGGCAGTACCTGTGAAGGAGCACTCCCGACCCAGCCTTACGCAGCGTGGACAAGGTTGTCTTCCAGTGCACTTGAGTTTCTGGAGTCGGCAGGCATCACAGGCGACCCTGGCCCTGACAGGCCCTTTGTTCCCAGTCGGGGAAACCGGGTAAGACGATTTGGAGAAGCATATTGTAGCGACATGGCGATTGCGGACATCTGAACGTTGAAAGCCTCGGTTGCACCGTGGACATCGGAAGGGTGTTTCACCAGAGTCTAGAACATTGACGTCAGTTAAAGCTCGAAGGAGATCGGTGACAGTATTGAAGTTGACCAAAGGGAATGCTGACGAAACAGCGATTGCCATCGTTGTGATGAGAGATTGACATACGAGTACGTTGATGGCGGATCAAGTGTTCTGTCCGGCGAAAGCGTTTTCCACATTCGTCGCACTATTCGAGGCTTGTGAATTAGACAAGATGCATTCAATGATTGGCAAAACTAATTACAAACCACTTTGGTGAGCTCTTGCGAGACTGCAACCGGGGGGTGATCACCGGGTGACACCACAGTTGCAGCCGGGGTTGGAGCTGAGGCTGGTGGAGACATGTGTTCCGAGTGGGAGAGCGAGAAGGCGGGGGATCCGAACGCGATGGCCATCGATGGTCGTTTATAAAGGGCACCAGATGGATGACTAAGGATATCCTCGGTCATGCTTTCGGGGTAGTCAAGCCACTATAACCCCAGTGTTAGTCTTAATGTTGCCTAGCCTACATACCTCTTAGTTCACCTACTGGACCTCGTACGTCAGCGGGATATTATATTCTCTTTCAATCACATCAGTATGGAACTCGATAATGGCAATCCCCATGACTCGAGAGACCAGCCACCTTCGAGAGATGAGCATCCTTGGCTGGCCGAGACGAATCCCACGCGACTTGATGCCGAGCATGCGCACCAGCCGTTGGATCCCGCATTTGTCCTGTCATTCAGACATGCCATTGCTGAAGAAGCCAGCAACGACATTGTGTATCTAGACGACAACATAGAATTTCTCATATCGTCAACTTCTGCTACAACCGACGTACGCATACTATAGTCGACCCTCTTCTTGAGTAGGACCTTCCACACTGATAATTCTAGCTATTCTACCCTCTCACATTGACGCCAGCTTTACCCGACCTCCCACCAGGAATTACCCTCGAGCAGCTCCTGGAAGCATTTCGCAGTAATGTCCATCGTCGCATGCCCCTCATCCACCATATCCCTATCGAATCCATTGACCAGACTCACTCACCAGGCTACTTGGCATATTCCATGGCGGCTCTAGGCTCATTGACCGTTCCAAACGCGACTTCTGCCGCCCATAGCCTGTGGTCTACTGCACGAAGCCTCATCACCGCCAGCCTCGAAGTGGATAACCGCGAGGCTCGAAAGCCGTCTCTGATCACTGCTGTACGTTTGCCCCTTCAAGGTCTGGATTGAGATTGGGTTGGCTAATACTGATGCTGCGCCAGTGGGTGATAATGGCGACATATGGCGCTCTCTGTGCAGACGAGACGTCATGGCATCAGATGAATGTGTGCCACGGATACGTTGTGACTGTGAGTCATCCTCTCTTGATTTTCTCTTCTTTCAGGTTAACTTGGGTCTCTTGATTAGGCAGCCCGGAGGTTGTGTAAGTAATTCCTCGAACCCAACCAACCACCGGACAGTGACTGAAACCTGCCAAGATCATTCTCTCAACAGTGATTCGCGCTGGTAAGTCTTCCATCACCCATCAGGCAAAGATGATACCTAATCAACATATAACAAAAGCAATCCTATGCAGGCATTACTGCTCGCAGACGTTCTGCGCTCCGTTCACTACAACAGCCCACTCGCCGTACCAACGCTTGAATATCTTTCGGGTCCAGCAGATTTCCAATCCTCGAGCCTCAGAATATACAGATCAGTGGTTCTAGAAGGCCAACCACCTCTAAAGGAATACACAGAGGACGGGCCGCTGATAGCTCTTGTCGCTATCCTGGCTGATATACACACGTTCACCCAATTCTTTTACCCGCTCAGCCTCGGTGGAGAAACTATTGATTCCACATCAGCCGATGCCAGTCTCGACTTTCAGACTCCCTTCGTCCCTCTATCAATCAAGAACGAATCTCGCCTGGTCTCAAAGAGGCTCCAGAAGTCCCTCGACCTTTGGGCCAGTGCATACATGTCAGCTTGTTCTGCAGACGAGAAAGTCTTGTATTACCTCTGCAAGATGTACATAGCTCTGCCTTCCATGCAGGGTTTACCGGCGCTGGCAAAGTACACACCACGCATGACGCGAGATGGCTTGGCTCCAGACCAATCTAGCGACACTGTTGACAAGGATCTTAAGAACACGCCAGAGGCTCACACATATGCTTGGAGGATTCTTGACCTTGTTGATCACAGGCAGGGTCTGGCGACTTGCTGGCTACCTATTGCTGTCTTCTATGCCTGTTTGGTGGTTTGGCGAGCTTCGGAATTGAGCCTCGGCGATGCTAGTCAAGGTTCTCGAAAGGTGATGCTGCTATTTCGTCAGGAGCTGACCAAGATGGGTTGGCCTTGTTGCGATGTGATGGTAGAGGCTATTGACAATCTTCGTGCGCAATAAAGCAGCAATTGTATTTCCAAATTTTTCCTTTAAATGGCAATGAATATCTATAGCAGAGTATTTAAAAAGCGTAATGTGCTATTCACAGTTTACGGAGCCACTATTCTGAATCCGGAATGATGGGAAGTACAAGATAGCTATGGTTCCCCTCATCTCCCACATGAACACAATTCCAGCCGCTAAAGATGGCATCGGCTCGATCTTCGGGATGGTTGTGCTCAAACAGTCCACTGCCTTGGGTATCATGGCCAGCAATCTGCAAGCCCAAGGTATGCCCCTTCTCAACGACAACATTGGTAGGCCAAACCTCCACATCGACCCCATATATAACATTTGTCTCAACCGGTTGTACGTCGGTTGAAAGGTAGTTTCGGTGCGGCAGGTAGCTTTTGTTTAGCTCGTTGGTTTCGTCGACCTTGCGGAGCGAAGTTCGGAGCCACCCCTTGACGACGGGCACCGGTTCGCCTGTCGTTCCCGTGTAGAAGACTGTTTCTAGAGTCAGCGACTTCCTTCGTATGTTATACGGTCAATTGCGATGTCACATACTCTCGTCTCCTTCGGCATCATAATGGCGAAGGGTTACAAAGATGTCCATGTCCTCGGGTGTCCGCCCATCCTTCTCGGCAGTAGAGACCATTAGATGAACTACTGGGTGACCTGTGATCTCTGTCGTCTTTGAAAAGGGCTCAGTCCTAAAGTTGACCTCTCCCCTGAAATTTGCCTTGGGTTAGTAAGCTTGTCGACCAAGCGAGTGGCAGATTCTTGACTCACGTCTTGGCTTCATATTGCATCAGTCCTTTGGCTACCGGAGCTTCACGTGTCATGCTTCCTGCCTTGTTCAAGAAGTATGTAGTATACTGCGTCCTAGGGATGGGCCACTCCGACTCCTTGCGCCGGGGAAAGGTGGCAAGTTCGGCAGGGGGATCGTTGACGCCGGGGTTTCCCTGCCTGATGCACAAGTCAACAGCTGGAAGCTTGCCTGGCACCGTCCATCCTTCTCTGTCGTCGCCTTTGAGGAATGCGTCAAGAAATGACTTCTGTACCCTGACTTCTTCTTCATAGTAGAAAGGAAGATCATGTCGTCCAGTGATACAGCGAAGATACTTGAATTTAGATCCAGCTTGAACATAGCCCAAGATATTGCCTCGTAAATGGAGCAAGATGCCTCCCTGTTGAAGCATCTATTAGCTGATCCAGTCTCAATGACACGTTGCGGATGACGGTTCAAACCTACCCAGTTGGCAACGGAAAGCAAAGGGACTTCGATATCGCTCAGATTGAAATCCTTACTTTCGTAGTAGTCTTGGTCTCTGAACTTATACCGTGCTGTATCCTCAGGTTGTGCGTTTCTGTTGGCGGCAAGTTCCTCTTCGGAGAGATTGCCCTCGAGAGTATCTGACCCCCAGTTTCGTGCAGCACACCCAGGCCGACCGTATTGGTTTGAGACAACCTCTCTGTTCCACCACCAATCTTTCATCATATGTCAGTTCACGCACCCAGAGCCTCAGAGTAAGTATTACTTACCAATGAACGTATTTGACAAGATACCGCCGTGGCGGACTCTGTCGCGATAGTAGTCGCTCATGCCTGATGGGAACATTAGCGAACTCTAGTAGTTGACACATAATGCCGAACACTCACCTTCCCAAGGAATAATAGCAGCAAGTCCCTTTGGCCTTCGAGCAGCAACCCTCCACTGACTGCCGGCATAGTAACTGATACCGAGTAGACCAACCTTTCCACTGCTCCAAGGCTGTTCAGCGGCCCACTCGATAACGTCAAAGAAGGCGTCGCTCGTTTTTCTGCTCATCGAGTCAAGCATGCCGGGAGACTGCCCGCACCCACGTTCATCAACACGGAGCACTACGTAGCCATTTTCAGTCCAGAAGTTTGGATCAGGCGTCTCCCAAGCAGAATGTTCGCTGTTATGCTGAGGGTTGACTTCCGCGAATGACTTGGGTTGGAATCTATTCGTCTCAGAGGCTTAGTTTCCCTTTTAGTTCAAGATTTGCAGTCTTACACAGCGTAGGGGATGTCCTTGCCATCTGCAAGATACGTCAGTGTCGTGGAATAGCAAAATGGTACAAGATGATAACTTACAAGGTCCATATGTAACCAAGACTGGATACTTGTCGTCCGTTTTGGGTCGATAAACATTACCTCGAACTAGGAGGGGATCCTCCGGCAATGTCTTCTTCGCTGTTCGCAACGGAATGTCAACGTTGTATTCCACGACATATTTGCCGGTCGTGTCAATTCTGTGGAGGTTTTGAGTAGGTAGAGGCATAATGCGAGTTATGTTTGCGGTGCCAGGGGCTGGTAATTGCTCGTAGGACCATTTCATTCATTCAACATATTGTAGTTCAAGCCCTGTTTATCCACCTCGCTTTAGCCCACAATGACTTGGAGAGTTCGGGCCGAGTGGGAGGGCTTAGCAGTCTAAGCTCCAAATCGCCATCGACACATCGGAACAGCCGAATATGGAATAGGCTAAATCTTAATCAAAGATGGAGGTCGCCGGCTGTTCCTTCCCGTGAAAGTGAATTTAATTACCTCGCTTGCATTTGATCATCTCTCGTATAAACCCTGTTCTCTTATCTCTAGTCAACAAACCAAAACAGCCATGGCAAACAGCACCCAACACGTAAAGCTAGACAACGGCAATGGAATTTTTCTCGACATCGGGATTGTTGGTGCAGGTATAGCTGGCTTAGCTGCTGCTACTGCGTTGAGTCGTCTTGGTCATCGTGTTGATGTAAGCGTGCCCTTTTTCAATCTAGCATCGCCAAACACTAAGCACCAGATTTTAACGGCAAAAGGTTTATGAGCGATCCAAGTTCTCGAATGAGGTTGGAGCAGCTATCAACGTCGGGCCAAATGCGGCTCCTGTTATGAGAGCCTTGGGCTTCGATATCGAGAAAGCTCAGCTCCTGGCAGCGCAAGAGGTAAGAAATCCTGTGTCCTTTTTGGCTCACACGAATATCCCCTCTGTGTCTTTGGCCGCCGTCAAAGATGATGTCATCACGATACTGAGATCCGACAGGGTAAACAATTCGATGCGACAACCCTGGAAACTAACTATCACGGAAACTACGAGGACTTCACAAACCGCTATGGTGCTCCATGGTACTTCTCGCATCGCGTGGATTTGCATAACGAGTTTAGACGTCTTGCCGTTGAGTCTGGTGGCAGGTTCCCAGGTTCCAAGTTGCATTTAGGCTTGTCAGTCCAATTTGTAGACTGTGAAGCAGGTCTAATCGTCTTTGTGGATGGGACGAGGGTAAAGAAAGATGTCATTATCGGTGCCGACGGCATCCATGTAAGCTGAACACCCGCCTCAGTCTCAAACGCACACTAACGATATTGACAAGTCGACCGTCGCTTCCTATGTACTAGGCTCTGACATCCCTACTACCGAAGTAAATGAATGTGCATACCGCTTTCTTATCCCGACAGAGAAGTTGCTTGCAAACCCAAAGACTGCATTGCTATTCCAGGAGGATAAGACGACATTCCATGTTGCTGCTGCCCCCGACAGGAGATTAGTCTGGTATCCGTGCAGGAGGTACGAGTGCCAAGTCCTTGAAACACAGTCAACTTCCGCACTACAGCGCTAACGGTATGATCTCCAGTGGGAAAGTTCAGAACTTCGTGGGTCTTCATCCACCCAAAGCAGGGCGTGAAACGAAAGAAGGTAAGGAACAAAAGAAATAGTGTCTCATTGAAAAAAGGAGAGGCTGACACTGCGTTCGGGTAGACTGGCACGCCCAGGGAAACGTCAACGACTTGGTCGACACCTTCTCCCATTTTCATGACTCTCTCGTTGAAATTTGCCGGTATGTTCTCCCGCACATTTATTGATTGCTTCTCACTCACAAAACATGTTTCTAGAAACGCTGAAGATGTCAAGTTGTGGCAATTGCAGTATCGTTCACCCGTAAAGCAATGGACCAAAGGAAGGGTGATCTTGATCGGTGATGCAGTACACCCCATGCTCCCACGTCCGTAAAGCAATCCGTCGGCATTTCCAAACATGTAAAATCTAACATCGTGCACAGATCAGGGACAGGGCGGCAATCAGGCCATCGAAGACGCGGGTGCTCTTGGGGTCTTTCTCTCAAAAGTCCAAAACCAGAATGACATCCCTCGCCGTCTTGAACTCGTGCAGGATCTACGTCGAAATAGAGCTGCGGCGATGCAGATATTCTCCAACGTCGGGCAAGACCAGTCGGATCGGATCGCAAAGGAAGTTGAGCCCTTGATCGAGGGACCAGTTCCAAGTAAGCCTTCTCCTGTGCTACCTCAACGTCTTCATCGCTAACTCGCGCATCAGAGAACCAAGGCGAATTCCACCAGTGGAACTTTGGATATAACGTTATGGAGAAGGGGCAAGAACTATTGGAACAGGAGCTCGCTAGACAAGTACCATGCCATATTTAAATCATGCTATCTATATATCATAATTGTATACTTGTTCGAGACCTATTTCTAAACTGTGATACAGGCTAAAAAAATGTTCTATTTGTTTGCTCACTGCCTGATTTTCTTTTTCCTCTTACTTTTCTTTATTACACTCTTGATTCCTTATATTATATTACCTTATTAGCTGGATCGGACCTCCTTAGAGTCTGGTGATATCCTTATGTCTGTAACGTCTAAGCAGAACTGATTTAAACCTAATGCTGTGGAGGATAGAACAGATAAGGGGGAAATTCTGTCACTTTACTGCGTAAATTAGCTCCTACCCGGAAGAAGAAGAAAAGCGGGAAGGCAGCGCATCCCACCTGAGCCGAATGGTCTTACGCAAGCCGATTCGCTTGAAACGGGAGTGGAGCATGTCGGGAGGAATGGAATGATTGAGGAGTGGGGCTCCCTTTTGGTCAGATCCACGGGTAACTTATATTTAAATAAACAGGAGGAGCATAAGCCATTCATAGAGTAACTAATAATTTTAGTCGAGTTCATATGTGTCCCTTCGCAATAGCCTTTTGACAAAAAATCTGGTCAAAATCGTATTCGTTCCAGTAAACCGTTGGTTTTATCCCCGCTATCTTCCACTCTCCTTTGATCTTGCGGTAGGTGTGAAGCATGGTAGCGTGACCATGACCTTTTGCCTCTACAGTATTCTTGTCTGAACTACTGTGTCTCTGATGAGCAGCGCGAATTTGATGCAAGCCTGTAGCCACGGTCTCGGCCAGCTGCTCATACTTGGACGCCCCGATGAAATGTTGTGTTGATACGAGAGTATTTCCCAGGAGATTCACATCGCTGATCATTGATACGAAATCTTGGGCTGACATTGTCTCCCCAGGTTTGCCTATTACAGCCGAATAATCGACCTTTGATACGAAAGTTAGCAAATACATGAATAGCTAGTATGCATTCGTGGACGAGGTTGCATACCATGACTTCCGGTGCAAGAATTTCCTCCAGACGCTCCCAATCCTAAGTTAAACATTAGATCTTATCATATACATTTATATGAAAAGGCAAACAAGTTTAGTTTAAACACGATTTCAATTGGGGAAATACCTTTGTATCATAACTATCAGCCCAATCGAAAGTTGCAGCTGCCATTTCTATAACATCTAAGAGGTACAACTATTAGCAATAGACAAATAAAAAGTATCTAGGCATTTCAACGGTAGGGAGACGAGTAGTACCTTCTGGCTTAACCTTGGCTAGAGACATGGCTTTTATTATGTGCAAAGGAAATAACAATGTAGCACCAAGATGACTAACACCCATCAGGCAGATGGCAGATCTCTGAGTGATATTTATCGCTGGTTTACGAATTAAGCCCCAGCTATCAGTGTCGTCTTACCCCAGGTTCCGTGTTCTGCGGAGTCAAGAGTTCACTAGTTATCTGGCCATGTGTGGGGTTCCGAACCAATCTGACCAGCTGAGACGCTAATACACATCGTGCTACCCCAGAAAATTGTAGTACGTATTCTAGACCTGGGGTAAGTGCTAGAGGTGTATGGCCCATTACATTGAACTGTTATATAAGAAGACAGAATATGTCTAAGAGTCTATGAAGCAAACAGACGTTTTTACAAGTAATTGGTTGCGACTAGGGATGTTACTATGCGTCAGCCTATCCCAGTCTGCACTCTTCGCCCTGAACTCAGACAGGATAAAATCAAGACAAATTCAGACTGCGGGGCCCCAGCTCTGGGGGTGGCGTTTTTCAGATTGAAATGGCGCAGGTCTAGATCAACTTACTAGTCTTGACTATAGCTAGGCCCAATATTCAGGCAATCCATCTCGGATCTGTGGGATGGGCAGGCTATTGAGGTGATTGTACGCCAAGCTCACTTCACCAGCTAGTATTTAATGGACTACCCAACGCTTGGGTATTCTCTTTTTCAAACCTTCTCAAGCATCTCGGTTATACAACATTCAGTCACATTCAAATAACCGACTCCTTGTAGTCATGTCAGACAAGGCAGTTACCCGGCATTCTGAGCTCCATGGCCTGGACGAGGAGGAAGAAGTACCTAGCCACGCAAGAATCTCGCTCAAGACTCTGCTGCTGCTTTTTGTGAGCAACCCCATCCGCACCTGCTGCAAAGCTCAAGTACAGAAAGCTGACCATGAAACGATATACAGTCGGTAAATCTCATCTACTTTACTCAGCTCGTCAATATCGTCGGATCGGGAGTCCTCACGAGGAGCATAACTGCTGTTGTCGGGGGCAACAGCACCGATGGAGTCTGGTTCACTCAGACCATAGCCATACTCACTGCTGTGCTGGGCATCCCGGTCAGTCAGGGGGCGGATCTCTGGGGTCGTAAAGTCTTCCTGGTCTATCTCACAGCATTTGGGTCCATCGGCGGCATTGTCGTTGCGAAAGCCAGTAGCGTGAACATGGCCATCGCAGGCTTTACCATCACCGGCATCTCCTACGGAGCTCAGCCACTTCTCCTTGCCGTCACCTCCGAGGTTCTGGCCCGCAAGTATCGGCCCTGGGCCCAGGCTTCCATCAACGTCGCGTCTGCCTTTGGAGCTATCACTGGTCTTCTCGTTGGCGGGGCCTGGACACGGAACGATCCTGCAAACTTCCGGAATTATTGGTACTTGGTTACTGGCATCTATGCCTTCACCGCTGTCGTCTGCCAGCTTTTGTACAACCCGCCACCAAGACCACTACAGCTCCAACTGTCAACGAGGGACAAGGTCGGTCGACTAGATTGGGTTGGTTATGCTTTGCTCGCACCATCGTTGGTGCTTATCTGCATGGCCCTTACCTGGTCCCAAAACCCATACGAATGGACGGATCCCCATGTTCTAGCACCATTCTTGGTCGGTGTATCCTTGGCCGCTATTCTCATCCTGTATGAGATCTATGGAGTTAGAGATGGAATGTTCCATCATGATCTCTTTCACCACCGTAACTTCCCTATCGCCCTGGGATGTATATTCGCTGAAGGGCTTATCTTCTTCTGCGCCAACGGTTACTTTGCTTTTGAAGTTAGCATCCTCTTTGCCACCGATACCCTCTTGACTGGAGTTCACTATGCCATCGGCTTCATGTCGTTTGCTGTGTTTTCCCTCGCGGCGGGTCTCTGGTGCTCAAGGACTCGCACCGTTCGGCTTCCTTCTGCCGCAGCCTTTGCATTCTTCATGTTGTTCTGCATATTGATGGCAACGGTGAGCCGTCCGAGAACAACAGTCGCTCAGATTTGGGGATTCCCTGTCTTCCTAGGTGCTGGCTTGGGTATTTGCTTGACAGCTCTGGTCACTGCGGCGCATTTCGCGACACCTCATGAGCTTGTTGCGATCACGTCTGGTCTCTTGATTTCTGTCCGGAGTCTGGGTGGATCGATTGGCTTAGCCCTCTTTAACGCTATATTTTCCAACGGTCTCTCAAAGATGGGGTCCAACATCGCCCACGCTGTCGTTCCCCTAGGCTTTCCAGCATCTGCGCTACCTGATCTTATCCCCACACTCGTCAACCACGATGCCGAAGCTCTAGGGAAGATCCGAGAAGCATCGACAAACATTGTCGCAGCTAGGTACGGCGCCCTTGAGAAAACCTACCTCATTGGCTTTCGTCATGTGTGGATCGCTGCTGGATGTTTTTCATCTATTGCTGTGATTGGTGAGTCAAGGTCTTCTTCTCCATGCGGAAAGCAAATTCACTAACGATTACATTTTAGCATGTTTCTTTCTGCAGAATCCAACTGAAGAGTTTACCTCTCAAGTTGATGCTCCGGTCGACGTGGTTCAGAGCAGTGAAAAGAGCGAGACTGTTTAGGATATTGAAGCTATACGAGCCGGTATTTGCGTGCACTCGTGATCATCATCAAAGCTCTTCAGAGTCGAATATAGTACTTTATGTCACTCTTAATTTTCTGATCATGTACTCTTATTTACTCTTCATATTTGGCTATGTAATAGCGCATTTAAAAATGTGGCTCACGCTTCTGATGCGCTCAGTCATTTTGCACTATGAATTGATTGTGATTACCTTTTCTTATAGACATTGATAATTGCTGTTCACATCAGACAACATACATAATCTAGATTCTGCTTGAAACATTGCATGTTCAATATCATCTTGTAATCGAGTAGTCAACTCGGTTAAAAAAGACCTGTGTCTATAGATAAGTGTAAAGAGAGAGATAGCTAACGAGTCGAACAGCGTAAAAGGCTTTATGAGTAATATAATAGCATTTCTCCAAGTCCAGGAGTAGAAAGACTCAAATTATCACATATCTACTATACTCTTCATATCATCGGTATGAACCATGTCTTCTCTGCTTGATCCCTATTTCCAGTGCCATCATATTGTACAGCTTGCCTATTGTAGTCGACGGAGTCCGATGTATAAGCCCGAGATGGTAAGCATGCCCAATAAAGCTCCGGTTCCCTTTATCGTATAATCGACTTGATCAAAGAATCCAATTCGTTCGCCTCGTGGCTCTGGTTTCAGTGGCTTGACAAGGTTCACGTAGCTAGACCGGATAGCTGCGGTATCATCTGGCACTGAGGTAGCCTTGCCTGTGAATGTGTAGACTGGGACTGAGAAACTAAAACGCGAGATAAACAAGGAAGGCTGATGCAGCTCTGTTACAACAAGGTATCGATTAGCTTGGCTGGCTTCAGTCGTGGTAAACAAGCGCTGGACATACCGGGTGTCGTGGGAGGGCAAATAGTGCCAACAGAGACAAGCCTGGCGGGCACCCAACGTCGGACAAAATCCAAGACTTCAGGTCCGTGGGGCCCAAGGATAGAAAGTTGTTTTATTGGGGTTGTCAGGTTGATCAAGGCATCAGTGACAGATTCCAACGACCGGACCGCCACCAGCAACACTGAGCCTTCTCGTTTCGATGATTCAACGCGCGACGCGAGACCAGTCCCCGGTTTGCCCCCAATGAGTGCATCCAAGAGAACGCTGGATGTCGAGCATTCCAGCTTCGATCGGACAACACCAGCCTCTTCCTGTCTGACGAAGACTACGTGAAGCCGATCCGAATATTCGAACTCAGACGCTCTTTCGATCTGGACTTTTATTTGGTCCCAGGACTTGCTACCAGGGGTGATGAGGGCTGCATTTAGGCCAGTATTGACGGTATCAATAAATTGAACCTTGGGATCTGCGAGGATGGTAGAGTAATGATCGGTCGAGGCATCTAAGTTCATTCCGTGGCTTGTCAGCATTCATGATTCATTCGGCTCGCCTACAACGTACGAGATTTGACTGACCTAAGATTACAACTTTGTCGACCTTGTTGAGGTCTAGTTGCGGTAGCGCAAGAGACGTTGACAGAAAGGTGCTGTCCCGGTCGAGATACCTAGTCCACTCACGAGAGAGCAGTGAAGTGAAACGCTTGTTCTGTGAGTCCAGACAAACAAGTGTGACATTACCAGCAGCAAGTGATGCAGCGAGAGGGCTGATGACCCATCTTAGAGGATTTACATTGCCAGCGACAATAGCAACCCGTCCCACAGGACGATATGCAACGTCCAGCCCACTAGGAGGTAGTAGCGATATTGCTGTTCCATGGCCATCCTGGTCAAATCGGGAAATATGACCAGCAATGTCAGCAATCAAATAAGCAAATTCCTGTTCGTGAACATGGCTGGGAACGGCTGCGGGTCGGTTCCGAACGTCAGCACTAGCCTTGCAACTATCAAGTAGAGGAGAGGACCATACAGGTTGGCAACGTGGCGATGATATCGTCACGGTTGTTCATGAGGAGTTGATGGAGGCCATGAAGCTGCTTGAGTCCCCAACGCTTGTCCCCAGTCGTGTAGTTGCTGCGCCATGACAATTCTGCCAGTTCCAGCGCTTCAGCCAATTCGACCGCCATGGCCTACTATGGATGAGAGGATGTGGTTGAAAAAAAAAAAAGAAGGAATAGGTGGTTGCTTGCGGCTGGCAAGAAAATGATGGTAGAACTGTTCGTTAGGCACGGCCAAGGTCTTTTTTAGTTCACTTTTAGTGGGAGAGCTCTGTCGGCTGGAATATGCCAGGACTCTACCGTAGATTGCTCCGTCTCTTACCCCACACTCCTTGTCCACCCTCCAGAGTCTGAGTCGCTTCGGCCTTACCCCAGAGCTTCGGAGTAGCCCATGCGTGCGCGGGGTTCCGAATTGGCCCCTTCGGGACCCCATGCTTCGCACCGACTTGTACTCATCAGACAAATTGCAGCAGGGATTGGCGATAACAGGCCCGTATATTACCATTGCTGCTTAATTAGCATATTGCAGCTGACTTCAGATCGGCTCTGCTCCATTTTGACGGTCCCTCATACAATAAATTAAACTAACCTTGCGATACAGTGCTTTCCGTTGTTTTCTCATCCTTCATCGTGCACCTACACTCCCTTCTCCTGCACCCAAAATGCCTGGTATCATCACTGAAGAGTCAGTTGTTCCAACTGCATTTTGGTCACATGGGTCTCCGCTTATGTGCTGCAAACAATCTGCCTCCTCCGCTTACTGGTCTGAGGTAATGTATACCCGCCATGTGCTTCACCAATGGCCTCGGGGGTGCTCTTGCTGACCAGAGACTTTTCAGTTCGGCAAAGAAGCCAAGAATTACGGTATCAGAGGCCTCATCTTCATTGGTGCGCATTGGGAAGAATTAGATGACCGAATCCGAGTCGCAACCAAGACCAAGCCCGAGGTTGTCCAGATGGACATGGTTCCTCGTTCATACTGGGAGAACTACCCTATCAATATCGATATCAAGTTGGCAGAAAGAGTCGTGAAGCTTCTCGACGACGCTGGCTTTCCAGACGTTAGAGAAGATCCGACTTTTGACTGGCATGATGACACAATCACGCCCGCTCGCTGGATGTTTCCCGATGGCACTCCCCCTGCCACCGTGGTCAGCCTGAATGCTCGTTACAACCCCACCTTTCACGTCAAGATTGGCAAAGCTCTAGGTGCGCTCCGCAAAGAGGGAATTCTCATATGCGGCACGGGTGGAGCTGTGCATAATCTGTATCGCAACAATTGGTTTCCAGTTATCACGAGGGGCGACAACTTCCAAGAGGGCCGTAAACCTGCCGAATGGGCGCTGGAATTCGAGAAGTCAGTTAGCGATGTCATCGCAAATAATATGGTAGCTCACTGCTTTTCTTTATCGACACAAGCCCTAGTACTGACTTGAGATAGGGTCCCCATCTTGCTGGTGCCTTGACACGCTTGGCTCAGAGTCCTCGATACAAAGACGCACATCCTACTGATGACCACTTCTATCCTCTCCTCGTGATAGCAGGTGCGGCCATGGAAGACAATGTGTATGGCAGAAAGATGGCTCAGACGTGGGAACTCCAACATATGTGCAATAATCAATTCGTCTGGGGAGACTGGCCGTAGGCAGGGCGACAGTAGACTTGGGACCGTATGAGACTATTATTATGTACGCTATCTTTTGCCTATTTATATCAATGCTGGTATGGCTTTATGTATAGGATGCCAAGATCTTTCAATAAATACTTTGAGGAAACGATTAGTGGGGTACTAAAAAGCCGAAAGCAGATCAGCCTCAGTCGAGCACTCTTGATGAGATACAGAACACCAAAGTTTGAAGCTAAACTTTGCCTGCGCAGGGCAATTATTTACATAGTCAGTGCTGATCAAGTCTGCAGTATTCACGTCAATTTAAGAAGAAACTACATGGTTGTCGTTGTCTGATGTTACTTTCTTGTTCCCTGAAATAATAGCGGTTCCATGAATCCAACGCTTAACCGTATCTTGATCTATGTCCAGGCCTTTCACAATTCCATCAACCCGGCCTCAAGAATCATTCAGGCTTGGTGGAAGACCATCGACACCTCTACCAAGATCCTCCCCAAGCTTCTTGTCGCCAAGGACCAAGCTCTGGCAGTCCTGCAACACGAAAGCCATACGAGCCCATTCCGACGAACTAGTATTACGCCATGCGTGCATCGTCCCGCGCTGAACAACAATGTCCCCGCGATGCACAATCTGGGTCGCGCCGGAATCCAGCACCAGCTCAATTGAACCCTCCAAAACGATGCCGTAATCAAGACTCTGGGTTCTATGCATCATGCAATCGAACCCGGGGGCAAAGTCGACTATGCGGCACACGGTTCCATTCTTGTTGACGAGACCGAGCTTGCCTGATGCAAGGACCTCGTCGTGCTTCTTAATGTCGACATCATTGTTCAGAGACGGTGGAAACTCCGATGTGGTGTAGGCGACATTGAAGGCCATCAGATTATCATCGTATGCCTGCCACTGTCCGGACCGTTTCTCCTGGACAATGGCCTTGCCCGTAGACTGGTCGTGACCGGTTAGGTAGAAGTTGGGCTTTGGCAAAGCGTTGAGCTGCTCCGATTGATGCGCTGTTGGAGACATGATGGGTGGAGGTAATTGAGCGTCGGGTAGTGAAGTGACTACTGTGGTTGTATGGAAGGATTTCTGGTGCCTAAGACGTGCTATAAGCAGCTGCTTCAATTACTTGGCTTCATTATATAATCCATGAGGCGTGGGTATAACGGCACGAATGCCAGGCCTAATTCAGACCGGCCCGATAAGCAGCTTTGCACCCCGCAGCATCCGACTCCATCGGCTCCCACATTTCCCCGAAAGGCAATCCGCTACTAACGATGAGAACGTTGTTGCTGGAGGGCTTAGTCACAGCCAACCTGGAATAAAAGTGCTATCGTGTTGCACATACCATTCCTCGTCTGAGCAGCCACATGACGGTTGACAATAGAGTGGCTACAATCTGTCTATCATCTGTCTATAAACATGTGCGCCAACATACGTATACCCAAGGGTTCCCCGTTCAGCATACATAATATTCCTTTCGGAGTCATATCCACACCCGATAATAAATCCCCACGATGCGCTGCTGCAATAGGCAATCATGCCATAGATCTAGCCAAGCTCGCTGAAAGCTCACGTCTGGATCATCTCGACCTCGGGCCATTTGCGCGAGATCTATTCTCAAAGGTAAGCAGACAATAGATTTCGAACCCATACTGCCTCACTCTACTAAGTATTCAATAGCCCTACTTGAACGACTTTGCCGCGCTTCCTCGCATCTCTCGTCAGGCTCTTCGTGAGAGTTTGATTAATGATATTACTCAAGGCAAAATACCCGAGCAATGTCTCGTCGACCTTGACAACGTAGTGATGCACCTGCCAATGCAGATCCAAGGCTTTTCTGACTTTTATTGTTCCTTGGAACATGTGCAAAACGTACATATAACACCCAGATCTTAACAGAGGAGAACCTATACTGACCGAAAAAGTGCTCCGAGACAATGGTAGCCGGCGCTTCCATCCCCGGGAATTGGTTCTACGCGCCTTCAGTGTATAATTCTCGCGTGTCGAGCGTTATTCCCTCGGGCCACCCCGTCCGGCGACCTTACGGAGTCTATTATGGAGATGATGGCAAGCCCACCTACGGCGCGTCCCGAGAGATTGACTATGAACTTGAGATGGGCTTTTTTGTGTCCAAGCCAGTCTCATATGGTTCTGTGATGAACATTAGCGACGTGGAAGAGCACATCTTTGGCTTCGTGTTACTGAATGATTGGTCCTCCAGAGATCTGCAAACATTTGAAATGAAGCCCCTCGGTCCATTTCACGGCAAAGGTTTGTCCTACTTTATGTTTCTCTTATCTACTCGCAGCTATGCCATCTTATTCAACTAACTGTACGATCCTCATGATATTACAGGTTTTGGCACCTCAATTTCATCATGGATTGTTACTCTAGAAGCTCTGAAACCATTTCAATGTGCGCCCAAATGGGAGCAAAAGCCTCCCCCATTTGACCACCTCAGGTGGACCAACCACCCCGGAACATACGATATCAAGCTGGAGGTTGAACTGAACCGTAAGTGAAACACACTTCAGGTCAAAATTGAACTAACAGGCGATGACAGGTAACGGTGAAAGCTTTACCCTTGGCACCAGCAACCTTCGATATCTTTACTGGACGCCCTTCCAACAGCTCGCTCACCACGCCTCAGCCATGTGTGGGTTGCAAACTGGTGACCTTATAGGAACTGGCACAATCTCCGGGAACGTAAGTAATGAAAAAGAAATGGATCACGAAGGAGCTAAACATTAACTTACATCTCATTGAGCAGACTACTGATTCAGAAGGGCGGAAGCTTGAGCTAGGCTGCTTGTATGAAGCAACCAAGGCTGGAACGAAAGAGGCTGAGTTTCCCAATGGGTTCAAGATTAAGTATCTTGATGATGGAGATGAGGTTGTTCTGCGAGGCTATGGTGGCAATAAGGACGGTGATGGCGTTTTCCTAGGATTTGGCGAGTGTCGTGCTATACTTCTCCCTGCATTTGATAAAGTATAAAATGTAAGAGATGATATAGTAAAGCAGAAAGTGAAACATAAAGAAGATTTGTATAATAGGACAAGTGCAGTATCACTAGAGCATAAACAGGAGGTCAAAATAGCTATCAAGGTATTAGAGTTACGTTTAGCACTCTTCATAGGTACCCGAGCTCTTAAGCTTTTCACTTGTTAAACATTCTTACGCTATACTGCTTATCTAGAGTTATACATCTTGGGCACCTTAGGTATCTTCAGTTCTTAGGGACTATGATAAACTAGGTCTTTGTGCTTGCTCAGCTAATAATCTCACCTCACTTAGACACAACGATAAGATAAGATGCCGCATGCGCTATAACAAGGTTGAGACAAGTCTCCCTAGCAGCGTCACATAAGGCTAGAGTCAAGGCTAGTTCTGGGTTCTTCCGACACTGGCCTCCGATGTATTCACCCGAGGTTTTTATCTCGTATACTTCCGGGGTTGAGACAAGTTCCGAAGGACACCAAGGTGAGACAAGATATTTGCCACCATAATGCAATGTACTTTCTATAAGTATGAAGGATAGTCTAAAACGATGCACTGTGCCTCTAAATTCGAGAATACATCAGAAATGACTATATCCTCATTTTGCAAATCCACACGCAACGCGCACCCCATTCAATAAAGCATCATGAACCCGAAATCCGCTCCGGTTATCGTCATAGGCGGCGGCATTGTTGGCGCCTCAATTGCCTGGCACTTGGCCAGGGAGAAGAAAGATGTTATTCTTATTACAGAGACAATTGGCGGCGTAGCGACCCCCAAGTCATTCTGCTGGCTTAACGCAGCTGGAGCAACGCAGAAATTCTACTACGATTTCCGACGTCGCTCCATGGCACGCTGGGCTGAGATGGGCAAAGAGCTACCAGATCTCCCGATTCATTGGGGTGGCGTCTTGGCTTGCGACCGAACTCCCGAAGAGCGCCAGGAGTTTTATGAGCGTCAGCGACTCTGGGGTACAAGCATTAGGCGCATGGAAGCAGCCGAACTTGCTGCACTCGAGTCACAGGTCCATGAGGCGCAGTTCTCTTTGGTCAAATGGGGCCTTCATGTCCCTGAAGAGGGCACCATCGAAGCACACGCCGCCGCGACGAAGCTAATCGCTCACGCCCAATCGCTAGGCACAAAAGTGCTTGAGACGAGAGTGACTGGGTTTTTGAAGGACGACAAGGGCCGAGTCTCAGGTGTAGTAACGGACTCTGAGCATGTGCATGCTAGCCACGTTGTTTTGGCCGCTGGTCTCGGAAGCGTTCCATTGCTCGCAACTGAGAACATCAAACTTCCTTTGAATGGTCAAGAAGGTCTCCTCGTCAATACCGCACCGACCGAAAAGCGATATCTCAACACTTTGCTCCGCTTACCAGGCTTGCATATGCGCCAAACCCTCAATGGGCGAATTGTCTTCGGCGCCTCCTTCGCTGGTGGACGGCCCGGTGATGACCCGCAGGCAACAGCAGAGGATCTTTTCAGCCAAGTGCAAAAGGCTTTCAAGAATGGAGATGAGCTCGAGTTTAGCCATTACACTATTGGTGTGAGACCTGAGCCGGACGATGGATATCCCATCCTCGGTTCCACAGGCTTAGAAGGGCTTGACCTGGCTGTGATGCACTCTGGTGTAACGAATGCGGCTCTGGTCGGTGAGCTCCTGGCTAAGAAGATTGTCTTCGGTTTTGAGGATCCAATGCTCGGGGACTATCGGTTGGATCGCTTTAACAATGATGCAAAACTTTAGATTTAGCGTATAACATAATTGAATAAGATAGGAATGGGAACTGACTCCTGTCAAATCGCTCATCCAATTCCTCAAAGTTCAACCCTGATCAAGTTGCTCTCAATCCTATATATTTAAGTCACGTTTGCATAGAGTGGAATAACCTGACGTCAGAGATAGCAAATTCACAAGGTAGATAGGTTTAGCCACACGACCGCTATGGTAGCATGCAATGAATCTGCCGGTGTGCCACGGGACATGGCGGGATGGGATGTCTCTCGACAGATTCCGAGCTCTGCTAGGCACATACTCTACTAGTTCGGCTTTGTCAGATGACCGCTCGGAAGAATACGACGGGTTAGTAGTGTCATCGACTACAACAGCAAATCTTCCCGTAGATATGAACAAGGTGTTCCGAATGGCCTATGCCGATACAATCGATTAAGATCTTCTAAGTTACACAGCCAAAATTCATTGATATCAGTAGATTAGCTGCAATGATCTAACTATTCTCGCCAGAGACTTCTGGTTTTTGTGGAACAAGACTAGCACCCAAGTCAAACTTGCTTTTCTCATTACGGATTGATCTGCGTCGTGAAATCGCCAATGAAGCCTTCCAAAAGCCCATCAACTCCTTCTAGAACTCCAGCATTTGCCATATCATTCATCCAGTGCCCCCATGTATCCTGGTTCTGATCCCCAGCTTCAGCTTCACTTGGAAGAGGCAACGATGTCCGTTCAGTGCGGTTCTTTTTGAACACCATTGCGATGACACGACTCGCTAGAGCCTCGAATGTATCGCGATATGGGGCAGCAGCTTGCCAGCCCTCGGCAATCGCTACCAACACCATTGTGCAATCTGTACATGTCTTGCTGACATCTTCTGGTCGTATCGACTCCCATGCTGCCGGTGATGTCCATAAGCAGTGTAGATAGGTCAATCCGGCTAAGAACAGACAGTGCAGTGTGCCCCATGTGTACCTTGTAGAAGTGCCTATGTATAATCGACGATAGGTTTGACATATGCTTCTCGACGCTTCGATGCAGTCCTCAAAGACCTTGCTGAGCGATTCTTTATACTCTCGAAGCTGACTCCTGTAGAGGAGAAGGATTGTGTGGCTGTAATTTGTTTCATACCATGCTCTTTTGGCAAAGATAGACAAGTCGTCATTTACATGGGGCCGTGCTTCTGGAGCATTTGCCAACCACGTGTCCAGGTCTACCCTTAGTTGTTCGATTCGAACATGGTACGTGTGATCTTCAATACTTAGACGTACGGTGTCTGAAAGTAATGACGTATGTATACGAGCCCAGATGTAACGTAGCTTGAATACGTGAATGGCGGTAGACATCCCTTTTGGTGGCTGGCTTGAATATTCTCTTGGCAACTCTACGATGCCGGTTTCGGTGATAACAGAGTCATCGAGATCTAATGGGAACTATAGATTAAGTATCAGCATGAAGAGATAATGACCTATCAGTAATTAGAGATTTCATACCTCAGCATCAATTTCTTGGGGTGGAATACCTAAAGGTCGCCCCAGCCGAACCGCAACGGTACAGTCGATCCCTTGAGCGACCCAGAAGACCCTCTTTCGCATCTCTTGTTGGAGTATGTTCGCGACTGGTGCAAACTGCTTGACTCCGCGATGATACCCCAATTCTATGCACTGCCGTAGTGCCAGCCCAGAGATTTTCCTAAGCCAGATTCAGCATTATCATAGCCAAAGTACTTGGGCATTCCTACCATAGAGATGGACCTTCAAGGGAGCGGAGAGAGTACATAGCGTAGCACAATAGAGCTTGGATGGATTCAATGTTGTCCTTAGACAGTACATCGGCATATAGCTGAGCAGAGATGTAGAGTTGCTACAAGGAAGCAAATTAACCACTGCGTCACGGAACTGCGCGAGGGGAAGTATGACTTACGCCAGCTAAGGATTGAGTGCTTGGTGTAAGTAGCGCAGCGACGGCATATACCTGGACCATCAGAGATCGTTAGTGTTGTAAACCAACGGCTCACGACGGACAAAAGGCTACAACCCACCATGTTGAGAAAGAATAGCGGCATAAAAGAGAACCCAGTCTCAGTAAAGTCCAACGACGAATCATAGAGCATTGTCTCCCAAGTTCTAAAAGTCGGTTCATGTAGGAATGGATACTGGGGATGGATATACTTAAAGTACGCCCCGCTCAGCTTAACAGCGACGTCATAGTCCGGTAGCAAGCACGGAGACGGCGAGCTACGCCTATCGCTAAGGTGAGGCAGCGTAGGCGCAGTGGGGAGGTTACTGCTGAGAGAGAGGTTGATGATGCGAGAGAATGCAAAGGAAGATGATGAGCCAAGATACTGCGGCTCTATCTGCGTGGTACGAAAGTCCAGCATGCCCACTCTAGAAGACAAGTCGCTGGTCCCATCTCGTTCATCAGGTGTACAGGGGATCGACGACGTGCTCCCGCCGTTGCTTGCTGCAGTTGGCGCGGATTGGGGTGGAGTGATGTGATCGTTGCTCGGGAGGCCGGCAACGCGTCCCTCGAGCATCTCAAGATAGTTTCGAGGTCGTGACTTTTTGGACTGTGGATCCAGGACCAGGCAAGCTGTTGTCAATCAGTCAGCTTCTCCATGATCGCTTGGGTGTGTGGAAACGCTCACTTATGCCCAGCCGCTCACAGTTACCACAAGAAGGGGTTCTATCATCGCACTATGGCTGTTCAGCATCACCATAGCTATCGCCAGTGCAACCGCAGTCGAGATACCTTCAGTTTCTTTTCCTTACAGTGGAGGCAAGCCTGGTTTGCTCTACTACCAGGGACACGGCGTCGCCTGAAAGCCCCAGGCCGCCGACTTCTGTTTGCGATCTGCTGCATTTCAATCCAGGCCTCACGTTTTGGAACGAATGTGTTTAGTCTAGCATTTGAGAAGGGGATGATGACCGAAGCTGGGGCTGGGTGTTAATCCGGAGGCTTCCGGACAATAGCTACTAGTTCGATCGCTTCCGATTGGTGCTCGTATTCTTCCGGATCTCGTCCGGTAGCGTAGTCTATGGCTTACCCGGCAGTTGTTACTTGGCGATTAGGGTACTCTACAACCAAAGAGGTTGGACATGAGCTGGATAAGATAACAGTACTGAGTATCATGGTATAATAGATCTTCATGGTCCCTCGCATGTTCACTCCATTTCCTTCAACCCACTCATTAGCATTGCTTCACACCTCGCAAACCATGGCCATCACCAGAATCTTTACTGAATCAGTTCTCGGACGATATGTTCAAACCATCAAGGCAACTCCACGGGACCTAATCGCCAATCGAACTCTGCTTTTCTCCTGTGCAGTTTATGCTCTGGCTGGCCTTCCAACAAGTGAGTTGTGCAGCCCTGTTGTGTTTTTTACGTCTTGATAGGACTGACAGAATAAAGCTTGGGACCAGGGATCATCTTCCGTCGTTCCGTCGCTGCCAGGCTTCCAAAAGCAGTTTAACATCGAATCAGGTGCCAAAGCCAGCGATATTCAAAACTTCATTTCGATTATTTACATCGGATATGCTGTTGGCGCGGCGTTATCCTTCTTTATCAACGACCGTATAGGCCGTCGCTGGTCGTTTCGTTTGTACACGGCTATCTGGATCGTCGGCCAAGTCATCGCGACTCTTGCGCCCGGCTGGTCTACCTTATATACAGCACGGATCATTTCCGGCATTGGCATTGGCTCCCTGAGTGTCACTGGACCGATGTCAATCGTCGAACTCGCACCCAGCGAGATCCGGGGCCTGCTTACAGCTTGGTACACAGTTGTAATGGGGATCGCCCTTTTCACCTCAATTTTCTCTGTATATGGAATCTTCTTGCATATGCCCTCCAACAAGCTGCAATACCAGATAGTTTGGTTTTCACCGGCCGTCTTCATGGCTTTGGGTATTGTCGCTAGCTTCTTTGTTAGCGAATCTCCCCGGTGGCTCATGATGGTTGGGAAGCGAGAAGAAGCTGCCACCGTGCTGATGGACCTACGACGTCTGCCAGCGGACCACCCTCGCCTACAAGGAGAAATCAAGGACATCGAAGATTCTGTCGCTGGAATGGGATCCAGCTTCACCGCAATAGTTAAGGAGACGTTCACTGTCCCCTCTAATCTACGCCGCCTCCAACAGTCCCTACTTACCTATGCCCTGGCTCAACTCTCAGGTGCCAACTCAGTCACATCATATTTTATACCCATCATGAGTATCATGGGTATAGGAGGAGGCACATCTGAGAGCATGTTCTTGAGCGGCATGTATGGCTTCTCCAAGTTCGTTTTCAGTCTCATCGCATCTTTCTTCTTTATTGATGCACTTGGAAGACGCCGGTCTCTATTTATCGGTATAACACTTCAGCTTATCTCGCACGTCTACATCGGGGTATCTATCAAGTACCACCAGGAAGGTCATGTATCCTCCTCAGCGTCTCAGGCAGCCATTGCTGCTGTTTTCTTCCATGCTTTTGGATATGCTGTTGGTAGGTCTCTCAATCACTACCTTCCAAGATGCCAGTTACTGACCGTGTTTTGTAGGGCTTTTTGTGCTTCCTTACATCTTTGGAGGAGAACTCTGGCCTAACCGTCTTCGCTCTTTCGGTGGAGCTGTTAGCCAGACCTTCCACTGGCTCTTCATTTACGCCGTCAAATATAGTATTCCCTCACTTTTGAAAACAACTGATAACTGGGGAGCATTTCTCTTCTTTGCTGGTTGGTGCTTCCTTGCGTTGGTGTACGTTTTCTTCATGGTTCCAGAGATCTCGGGCCTGAGCGTGGAGGAAATCGATTATCTATTCAAGGGTTCTTGGTTTAATGCTTATAAGCGTGTTCGCCGACATCCTGTTATTGACAGCGTTGAGGCTGGAAAGAGCAAGCTTTCTAAGGAATAATTACAGATTATGCACTTAGTTTATTTCTAGAAAGGGCTCGGTCCTAAAGTTGAGTTTACTATCCATACTAAAGATAGTGATGTCTATAAGGGTCCCTTAGACTAGCTGCTTCGATCCTGCTTTTATGAGGTCTTAAAATGGCCTTTTCAACCGAGTGTGTAAGGTCACCTAGCTCAGGCCATTCAGCCGCTTCGCCTGCACAGGCTCGTTAGGTCCAGCAATAAGAACCTTCACCACTTGTCCCTCTTTGACCTTCTTGAAAGCTTGTTCCGCCTGATCGAAATCCACCACATCACTAATAAGTTTTCTCACCGGAACTCGACCGCTCGAGACAAGCTCAATAGCCAATTCGTAGTCCCCGGGCCCGTACCGGAAGCTACCCTTTACTGTCACCTCCTTTTGACACATTGCCATGATAGGAAAAGTAATATCTGCCTTACCCATACCACCCTGAACATATACGCATCCAGCCTTGACAACATGTAGGCTCGTTTGAATAGACGTTTCTGCTCCACTTGCATCGATAACAACATCAGCGCCTTGTCCAAGATCACTGTTGGCAAGTATCGCCGCAGCGTTGTCTTCGGCGGGAATCCTTTGCGATAGGTATGTGTGTGTGAAGCCCAGCTCCTTTGCAAAGTCAAGCCTGGACTGCACAATATCGACTCCAATGATCTTGCTGGCACCAAATGCCTTAGCAACCGCCCCGCAGAGAAGGCCGATTGGCCCGGTTCCCATAATCACAATGCTGTTTCCAGGTGATAGTTGGGCTTGCTTGATGATATGGACTGAAACTGCCAGGGGTTCAATCAAGGCCCCTTCTTGTAGAGATACAGTCTGGGGCAGTTTATAGCAGAAGTCAAATGGTGCAACCCAAAAGCCTGTTAGGGTACCATGGTGTGGGGGCGTAGCTGCAAAGACCATGCTATGGCAGAGGTTATATCGGCCTGCCAAACAGTTACGACAATATCGACAAGGATACCCAGGCTCAATCGCAACTCTGTCGCCTGGCTTCAGGCTTGTAACGTTATCGCCAACATCAACCACGGTCCCAGACGACTCATGGCCCAGGATCATAGGCTCTTGCACAATAAACTGACCAATTCGCCCGTGGTCCCAGTAATGTACATCCGAGCCACAGATTCCTGTGTAATTTATGGCCACGAGGACATGGTTTGGTGTTGGAAGCTGCGGTATCGGCGCTTGGGCGAACTCGACATCGTGGGGTTTATTGAGAAAAAAGGAGAGGTTCTTTGAAGATAACATGTTAGTCAGTGGGACTTGCTTGAATAAATTAATATTTGACAATGGCATAACTTACACTTTTTAGTTTTGGCTGACCGTTAGAACTGATTGCTACCTCGCTTGGCATGGTGCTGATTATTCGCAGAAGCCAATCTGATTTGGTTGTGCTTTCGGGGTCTTGGTACATACAGGAGCAAGGATATTTCAGAGATAAGAAAGATGTTCAGGGTAAAACTGTAAGCCCAAATTATCAAGTCTTTGCACTACAGAAGTCTTGCACCAAACCAAATGTGCTGTCAACCTGAGACTTATCAAGTCATCTTGAAAGCTACTCTGCTCCGCATTCTCATATCGGAACCGTATTCGTCCTCTCACGAACCCGGCGGAGCTGTGAAAATTGTCAAATCTGAAAACGCTAAGCTTAAAGTATCCAAGTTCGCTTTCTACTGCCGTCAACTGATGCGGGGTTACAGACGCTAGAGATCCCATTCTTCTCACCAGTCTGGCCTAGTTTGCTCCAATAAGTACTCCGTCGGCTTTGTAGGCCCCCGCAACTTCGGCACATGCAGGCTGCTGATCCGGCTTGACTAGACCAGGCAGCCATTTGCGAATTTATGCTTCCGTCGGAAGCTAAGGTCTTAAAAAACTTGCCAGTGTTAAGCATTATGAACCATACATCTACCTAACTCCATAATAATCTCTTGACAAGACCGGGTCCGAATCGGCTGTGCACCTCCTACCAGCATCTGATAATTGGGATAGTCGCTCCAGGACAATACCTCCTGCGGCTTAATTTTCGCTATCATTATGTTAGACCCTACAGAACAGCCCCCGTTGGAGAGTGGTTCCCCGGTACCGGTCGCAAACCGGCAGCTTCCTACAAGAGTGTCCAAGGCATGTCGCCGATGCCGCCGGAACAAAAGTAGGGTATGTATCGCTTTTTACCCTGTCCGGTCCCAGCAAGTCGTCTAGCTGACAATGCCATAGTGTGACTCTTTCCGGCCTTGCTCCCTGTGCCAGAGGTCCAACGTTGAGTGCGAGCCAGAAACATTGGATCAAGCATCGAAGGGCAAAGCCAAGCCCAATGGTCACCGTCGACTGGCGAGGCTCCGGCAGTAAGTACATAGATGTAGTGGCTGTTTGTCATTCTACTGATAACAATAAATCGAAGGCGGACTCAACGAGCAAACCGTAGCAGCAGCCGCGAGGCCCTGCCCGTCGCGGTGCCGCCTGTTCACCAACAGCCTTTGCTTAGCCGTGAAAACACTTCCTCTGAAGGTTTAGCAGGCGGTAATATCTCGGAACCAGCAGAACCAGCCAGTCCGTGCGAACCCCTGGATTATGGAGAATCCGAATCGGCCATGGGCTTTGCTCGAAAAGTATGTGCTTCGCCCCCATTACTGATTGACCTTGACTTACACGACGTGTCAGATCTACAGATTAGGAAGCCAGACCATTGATCAGCAGCAATGCTCTGCTATTCCCGATGGGGCATTTGGTACCAGGACTCCTCCGGGCAGGTCCAGCGAAAAGCGTTTACCGATATCCACCATTCTGGGCGGCCGGTTTCCGAAACAAAGTGACATCGATTCACCTGTACACTGGTTTTCGCTCGTAATATACGAGCCAAAATTCCGCAAACGCCTAGTTGTTATCAAGGATGGTTACGCATATCCCACCGAAACACCGTTCTTGACGTTGCTCTCGATTATGTTATGCATGGCAGCGTGGTATCGGTCAAAAAGATGCGAAAGCGAAGACAGAGGCGAAGAATGGCGGCTTTGGAGCGACGACCTGTTGAAGATTGTTGAGTATCGCCTGATACACATCATGGACCAGCATTCCATTGCCGCTATTCAGACCCTCATACTACTGGGTTCGCATCATGTCTATCATGGCCGGCCCAACTTGTCGTTTGCCCTGTTGGGTGCGACTATCAAGATATCGCATGCTATGGGTTTGCATCGTAATCTATCCAGCGAATGCTTCGATAATGTCGAAGAGCGAAAAAGAATATGGTGGACGATCTATACCTGGGATAGGTATGTATGATGCCAGACTATCTATCTCCCCCTTTGAGCGGCAATACTGATGATGTTAATGTATTAGGTTTGCTTCCATCTCTTCGGTCGACCGTTGAGTATCAATGACGAAGACTGCAACGTTTGCATGCCGTGCGAGTCCCTCGAGTCACCCTTTTTCAAGCCCGAGTCGATTGAACAAGGATTGCCTAGTGTCCCATACTCACCGTACCAGACGCAACTGACCACGCTCTATATCCTGGCCTCCCCCGCCTTGAAGACGATATTCGGGTCCCTGTCAGCGCAGTCAGTCGGCCAGCATTTCGACGCCGAGTATCGATCACTGGTCAGGGATGTGACGCAAAAACTATTAATTTGGCGACGGGACTTACCATGATTCTTGTCCCTGGACCTGAATCGAGACTATGCCCCAAGCAATACCCAATGGGACGTCCGGGCGCATCAGTTACAGTCTCTGTCGCTACAGTTGACATTTGACAATGTCTTGATTGTGCTACATCGCCCATTTCTAGCTCGTCAGATTGAGAGTCTATCTACACAGACCCCAGGTAGTTTGCCCGGTTTTGACGGCTCGTCTTCGGGTCAGCCTATGCCGCAGCATGTGCCTTCAAACTGCAGCGCGTCGCCGTCCCAGAGTGGCCAGTCGCCTAACTTTGAAGCAAATGCCAGCTCCGAACAATGGTGGAGCGCAGCAGTCCGGACTGCTCGCATCACTGAATTACCGCGTCTCACCCATCTAGCTACCGACAGCCACCTGATAGCGTTTATGGCCATGAACTTATTTCATGCGGCCATCGTGCTGACTCTGGTGGCCATCTCTGAGCCGCTTTCAGACCCGGCTCAAGCAGTCAAGCGAACCATCACGCGAGTATTCCAGCTGCAGGAACTGCTGGGCCAGCAGTCAGCCTTAGCTAGCCAAAGCAGCGCTGTCCTCAAGAATCTTATATTCCTGCTTGTACGGCGTGAAGGAGAGGCTATGCTTGGTTCGGCGGCATCCAAACCAGGGCTCATCAATAATACACAAACAAGGCATCGACTTACTCCTGATATGGATCGCAGCCCCATACCAATTGAGCACTCTCTTCGACTCCCCTTGGAAGCGGCGCTCAATGCAGATAAACGGTCCAATAGAGCAGTCAGATCGGATCTGAGCATTACACAGCGATTGAACCAGAGTTTGGCATCGGTTCAACAGAGTGAGTTGGCTTCTGTTACCCAGCATAATTCCCAACAAACAACTAACCCCATTACCAGTTATCCCACCTTTCTGTGACGATTCTATCCAAGATAACTTCTTCTCAGCTCCCAGGAATACAGCTTCTCAGCACGAATCGGTACCGCCCCCGCAACATCATATGTGGTTCCCGCCCAGCGGCTTTCAAGTACCTTCTGAAGCTCTAGAGAATAACGACGGAGATGCGGTAGACTATGGGGCGAATGGTCTGTTCTGGCTTTGGGACTCAACATGGGCTGGTTAAGTATATTAATTGAATGACCTATAATGAATTGATAACATGATATGTCCATATTCTTTCGCATTCCCTTTACTAAAAATCCGGCCTGTGATGCACACTGCAGAGTGATGGCTATTCCTGTCGTCAAGATTACCCAGCTATTATCTCGATATGGTGCAGATCATCAGAATAAAATATATGTGGAGACGATCGTACCGATACATTATAAACATCATTATTGCCTTACCCTGATCTCGTTGTAGATCGTGTTGTAGAGGTTTGCCGGAGAAGCAAGGGTGTTACGGTTCCGGCGGATGTGATTCCCAGTGGATGTGTTCCGGCGGATGTGGTTTCTGCCAATGGGTAGTTAGTGGCTGGCGTTAAGTTCGCTAACTAACAAACTAACTACCAACCTTGGCTAGTCTAACGGGGTTGGCCCAAATCCTCTCCATTGTTTGACTCAGGAATGTGCGCCAAAGTATCGGGCATTGTCGGCGACGTCGTATTGATTGGCGCAATTAACGGAGTTTCCACGTAACACAAATTCTACAGGTGCTGAAGAATCTATCCCTGTTACGATTGATACCGTACTTTGCCCCGGAATTCCCCAAACGTGGGGACCGGTTGTTTATTTAGATGCGGGGACTTTGGAGAACTGTAGATATATAATCTGGGGGCCCAGACCTTTAATTCTTACCTAGAAGCACTCGATCAACAGTCCCCTATTCAGTCATCTATGCAATCATCCTCAACTTCTTTAACTATTCAACTCGATATAATGGAGAAGCCGTCGTCGCCAACTCTTATGGAGAATGCTCAGACTCACGCCAACGACGAGGACCTCCCTGTCACAGAAGTCTCATGGCTTGAGGCTAAACTCAAGCCAAAGAGCGTACACGCTCGTTATCCCTTTAGAGGAAAAGCTCTTCTCTGGATGACTTGCGCTTTCGGAAGTCTTGGAGATGCCTTGTTTGGCTATGATCAGGGTAAGTTCCGACTTTGTCATCGAGGATGTTGGCTCATTCATCCTGACACTATATACAGGTATCGTGGCCGGCCTCCTAGTCAACCCAATTTTCCTCTCACGATTCTTCGCCGATTATGGCGGCGCAGACGGGACGAGCGACAAGATTGACCCTTCTATCACGGGTATTCTCGTGGCATGTCTTCAGGTCTCGGCGGCCCTGGGTTCCCTTGTTGCCGGTAGCCTTGGAGACATGATAGGGCGAAAGAGATGTGTTCGAATCGGCGGCTTCATCTACTTTGCTACTGCCTTCATCCAAGCTTTTGCTCCTGGCTTCAAGACATTCGTTGCTGGTCGTACTCTGCAGGGCCTGGGCGTTGGCTTCCTCTCTATGACTGTTCCTGTCATCCCGACCGAGATTGCTGCACCGCATCGCCGCGGCTTGATGGTTGGCATTGAATACACATTCCTTATTGGTGGCTACGCGCTTTCGACTTGGGTCGACTTTGGCTTCTACTTTCTCATTCCCAACAGCGAGTCGTGGCAAGGCCCTTACTTTATCCAGATGGGCCTTGCTTTTATCCTCTTCTCCATGTCCTTTATTCTTCCCGAAACTCCCCGCTGGCTGGCGCGCAATGGTTTTGCAAAAGAATGTCTCCAGACCGTCGCGGATCTGCACACACCAGACGGCAATACGCAGGCCGAGCATGTCCAGCAAGTGATGTTAGAGATCAAAGAGGCTGTGCGCTACGAAGCCACCTTGGAGAAGTCAACCTGGCTGGAAATGTTCACCCGCTATCGAAAACGTACCATTGTTGGTATCACGGCACAGATGTTTGCTCAACTCAACGGCATTAATGTCATTTCATTTTACCTACCCACTACCCTTGCTAAGGCAGGCATGAGCCAGGAAAAGTCCTTACTCTATACGGCTGCTAATTCCATTCCCTATGTCGCTGCCACTATTCTTACTTGGTGGTTGGCTGATAGATGGGGACGACGTCCGCTCCTGATTCTCGGTGGTGAGTAGATGACCCTGATATTATTTGAGCAAGGATAACAATTGACTGTCACAGGTATTCTCATGGCCATAGCCCTCTGCATCGTTTGTGCGTTTACCGAGGCCCATGCCCTCGACATCAACACCCGGGCCCATGGCATATATGCCTTCGTTGTCATTTACAATGCCATCTACGGCTTCACATGGGGTCCAATTCCCTGGCTTCTACCTGCTGAGGTCTTCCCCCTTCGCGCTCGAAGCAAAGGCATGGCGCTTGCTACATGCTCCAACTGGCTATTCAACTTTGCCATTGGTATGTCGGCGCCAGATGCATTCAGGGGCATCGGAGGATACTACTATGTCATCATTGCGGGCTTTTGTCTAATTTCCGTTGGACTTGCATACTTCTACTATGTCGAGACTGCAGGCCATACGCTTGAGGAAATTGCATTGGCGTTTGGCGATAAGGCATTTGTGGATGATGATAGTGAGGTGGTCCAGGCAGCACATCTGAGGCGAGACGATGCTGTTAAGTCGGTTATGGCATAATGCTGTTACCCTATCACATGAAGGATAAAATGAATTATATTACTAAAGTTATATTTTATTTAGTTTTTCTTTCTTTGTGTTATTCTTTATAATAATCCTATTGGCCAGATCTGGACCTGGCTGCAATACGGAAAGAATGTCGGCCCGGAAATGTATCTGTCATCTTGGCTGTGTTTCACTTGCTTCTTCAATTTGTTGCACTGCATATACATTGTTTTAATTACAAAATGGCTACCGCATCTGCCGATGCTGTTCGGAATGCATCAAGAAGTCCTGAGCAACTTCTAGAGCCTTTTCGCAAAGATGGTCACGCCTATCGCATTCGCAGAGAAGCCGAGGCTATGAAATTCGTACACAGTCACACCTCGATCCCTGTGCCAGCCATTCTGGAGACACATTTTGGCTCAGGCGACAAAGAGCCAAGCTGGATTATGATGGAGCGAGTCACTGGAGAGCAACTAGACAAATCATGGCCGATTATGACTGTCATGGCGAAGGAACGAGCGATTACCGAGCTCAGAGAACATCTTGCCCAGCTACATCGCATTCGTCCAACTGGTTCCGGGTGGATTGGATCTTGTTCTGGGGGTCCAGCTTACGATCATCGACTGAATAATATGTCTACCTGCGGCCCTTTTTCTTCTATCGCCGAGTTTAACAATTTCCTTGTTGCTCCCGTCAAAGATTGCCCACAGCCCGAATGGTTCACGAAATATCGCAACCAGCTCCACGATGATTATGGCATCCATTTTGCACACGCCGACATCTCAGGGGAGAATATCCTGTTGAATCCTACGACTGGTTCTATCACAGGAATTGTGGACTGGGAAATGGCCGGCTTTTGGCCTGAGTGGTGGGAATATAGAAAGGCATTATTCGGGTCTAGGTCTCGTGAACCGTGGAATGGGATCGTGAAGCAAATCATGCCGGCCTACGATGCCGAAACTGAGGTTGACATGGATCTTGAAATGTTCTGAGCAGAGCCAATAGCTTCTTGTCGGTCTCTCATCTCGGCGTCAACCATTCGGGATAGTGGTGCTTCGACGTTACAACTCAACTTTAGAGTTGAGGCTTGTGGCTTAGAACTTGAAACAGTATCAAGCACCTAGCAACATCTCAGCTCAGCCAATGCCGACCTCATATCGAACCGATGACAAACACCTACGTTAATATGCCAAGGAAAAACAAATAGCAGGTATGTACTGCTTCAAAGACGAACTTCATGTATCAATTGGAAAGCATAAACAAAACGTAAACGGTTTCCAAACCAAGACAATTAACTCCAATCCTAGTCATCCCAACCCATATCCACAGCCCCTCGACTGCGTATATGAGAGTCAAGGAAGCTTCAAAACGACAGCCCAAAGGTCGATACACATCGCCAATGTTCTCAGTGCCCCCATGCCCCCCCAGTATCACGGAAAACTTCCTCCCACCACTCCTGGTTCGGCCCCTTGGGCGCCCTCTTCGTATGTCTACAGATCTCCCCAAGCTTCAGCTTATCCAACCTCCCAAACGCGTTATCAACCATCTGTCTTGGGTACCTACTCTCATACTCTGCCGAAACACCCCAGTACCGAACCCTCCCACTATCTGTCTTGACCGTCGCAAGAGGATCTTCAGGCTCACCCTTCTTCTGGATCTGGATCTTGAGAAGTTCTCTAAGGTGATGGTAGTACCATGGTTTGTCCCACCATGTGGACCGTCGTCTCTTTAGCCCGTGCATGCCGTTGTGGTGCAGAATAACGGGGACGGTCTCGAGGAAGAAGTCGGCGTAGAGGGACATGTTGTTCCAGTCTGCGTCTGGCTGGATGAGCTCCAGTGGGTTCTCTGCATTTTTGATATCCTCCGGTAGACCTTTCAATCGCGTGGGTGAGATACCCAAGTCAGCGGAGTATTCATCGATGAGTTTCTGATCACCTAGCGTGACGAAAGCACCGTGATCTCGACCCTCGTCATCCTGCGTCCACTGGGTCTGCATCGATATCTGTTGACCGTAGTCAAGACCAATACCATACTCCAGTTTCTTGTCCAGCATGTCTCTCATGCCACGTCTAGGCCTTCCCTTTTCTCTCTGGAATTTCCGAAAGATCTCTTGCTCAACAACGACTTCACCTGTAAGGGCTTGCTCACTGTGCATCTTAATTCCCTCTCCAATACCAGCCTCCATGGTAAAGAGCGATCTACGAAAAAGGCGGCGCATATCTCCAGCGGGTCCGATGTAGACACCACCATTGATCCATCGCGGCCTGTTCGTCTGCCAATGCTCCCCATCTTTCTCTGTATCGGGACCGTAGAGATCCTTTCGCTCTGGGCTTTCAGGCCACTTCTCACATTGGATGTTGATGCCCTTGTCCGCTAGGCCAGAGTAGCACTTCTTGCCAGTTGCCACAAGGATAGTCTGCTGCATTGGCATTTTCCCCTTCTTATTCCATTGCTTGCGCAGCCTCTCGTTGGCCTCCTTGTTGATCCTGTGATATCGCTCGAGCATGATCTGTGCGGGTAATTGGAACCAAACGTCGTGGCCGTCAACCATGAGTATGATATCATCTTCACTCAATCTCTCAGAAGGATGCGCATCAGGGTGTAGAACTGCATCGAGATAGTCGACAATGCCAGGAATCTTGGGCAAGTTGTGGCCACCGTTCCAGTGAGAAATAAGTCGGTGATCAATTCCCCAGTTGATGATGACGGGACTGGGGTAGCCGAGCGCAAGGGCGGTGACGACCGTTTTGCAGAGATCGGGGCTTGGAGACGTGGCGGGTACGACGAGGGCGAATTTACGGTCCTCGTCACGATATTTGTGACGGTGATGCGACCAATTCGAGTTGTCCGTTTCCCAACTCCAGGGACTCAGAATAATGAGTGATAAAGCGGAAATAATGAACGCGACGGCGGCGATATGAGCTCTTGGGATTTTTCGGACATTGGAGACGTCTGGGAGGTTCTGCAGGCTGGGGTGATTCAGAACCTGGACGACAATTGGGAGTGCTAAGAGTGTTGACAGTGTCGGTATCGCAGGAAGCGATGGGAGCTTTTCAGCTCCCGGGATTTCCAACTTGTTACTCATGGCGAAAGTTGAAACTCAATTGAGCATTCAGAAAAGAGGAGCGCAGTGGCTCCAGCCTTATGTTTTATGAACATTTTGGCGGGAAATAACACGTACATGCCTTGCATTCAAGGGAAGGGCAGCAAAAAGGGGGCGAAATTCCAATTCATTGCTGGCACAATTGGTGGCGCTTTCTTAGCTATTTAGAATCAGATATCACAGGCTGTTGGTGGTTATGTCTCACCTAGAGTCTCAGGGTGCGATAGGGATTGCTATCTAGAGACTCTGGAGTGGTATTTGCTTGTGCAAGGGACTATTTAAGGCGTCGCCTAGACGCGTGCTACTGGCTTGGCAGGGATTTGTCTTAGACGTGAGGTCCGAGCGTGGATAAGATTCCGATGGCAAAACCAGATTCACCCACATTTCAGTTGGACTACCCTGCAGTTCTCGGTTTTTTTCATAACATAACTCTTTTGACAATGGACGAAAATGGCTTAATGTAAAGAAAGTCATTGTCTCATACTCTATTTACCTTAATGGCTCATAGTAATAACTGTAATTTTCTTTTGACATGATCATGGCTAGGTACTCGCCAGTGAAGTGCTGCGGAAATTGAATCACTCCTGTGCGACAAATGTTTTTGCACAAATCCGACACCCCCGGTTTGCATTTTCTTCATGCTTTCGGTGGACTACCAATCAAAACTTCTGGATGTAAGAACTACGCTATAATTTAAATAAGGAGGGCATTAATGTTGTTTGTAATCTAACCATATAACATATGTTATTTCTGAGTATGAAGCAAAGTGTCTACAGGTTCCGCGGGCGGAACGGTGATTCATTATGGTGGCGCATAGAGCGCTCATACCAGCATTATGTGACTGTTAATAGAAAAGCTATGAGCAGCGCCTCAGAATACTTCAAGATGTGTAATAAGGGGCTAGTATTATAGAAAGTATTGCAGTGAATAGCTGGGAGATAGTAATAGAATAAATTCCACATCGATCTGCAGTTAATGCTTCCATAAGAAAATTCTCGAGTTAGTGGCCTTATCAAAGTATTATCAGCCCGGCGGTTTCCGAATCGAGCCAAGCGCCTCACCTGAAGACTAACTCTAGGCTACAGTGGCTTAGACCAGCGAACCACCAATCAATGACGACCATAGCTTCTAGTCATCCAATCTCCCCTAAATCTATCGCGTCCTTCATAATCACGCGAATTCTCGTCTTGAATATCTTCAATTCTTTTCAGAATATCATCCTATCGCTGTGCAATCTCAGTCAAAATGTCAACGAGAAGGAGTGCCAGGATTCGCAACATTGACCTGGGCGTCACTGCTAAACCAGCTGAGCCTGCGCCTGAGCCTACTGCCGCACAGAAGAGGAAGCGCAAAGCCCCGGACCAAGACAAGAAAGATGATCCGACAACGACAGGGAAGAAAGTACCGGTGAAGAAGGTCAAAACAACAACATCAGCCATAAGCAAGCCAAAATCGAAGGCCAATGCCACAGCCGAGACTGAGACTCTGAACGACACGGCCCCAGTTCCGGACGATGTCTTGTCAGTCTTGCCAGCCGAGATACTCCAACAGATCCTCGAAAGCGTCAGTCTGCACCAATTCAAGCGCACACTCGCAAGCACTGACAATCTCAGGTCAATGACCCAAAAAGCATGATCAAGATGGCCTGTACCTCCAAGCGATATTATGCTGTCGTAATGGCCATCATCCATAAACGCATCTCCGTCTCAACTTACTTCTGGGCTCACATTCCCCACGTCATCCGTCGAATCGAACCTCATCTAAGTATAGCTCAGAAGAAACAGCTCAAGAGAGAGGGCCAGTACAAAGGTCAACAAGACAAGTTCTCAGCTCTCCTTGATCCAAATGCAGTGCCTTCTTGTGCCAGCAATGTCCGGCAGATGATCATTGGAAAGATTGACCCCGGCAAGAGGCACAAGCCCTTTCTGCTGAGGTATTTTGAAGAGGTTCTGAAAAACCTCCATAACTTGGAAGTCTTTGATGCTAAGGACCTAACTAAGTAGGTAAATCCCTGCTTGGCGGGCGGTTTTATACTAACGGTATTGAAGTTTGATGGCGGAGGGCCTTTCTAAAATGGAAAATCTTAAATCTATACGACTCGACCCTTACGAACATAGCATAAAGTCTGAAGCTATGATTTCACTCACCAAACTCAGTAATCTCGAGCACATCTGCATCGAAGACAGGGGTTATGGATCAATTGTGGTGGCCAACGAAAGACCCTTACAGAGCATGCTACTCAACTCCCTATCAACCCTCCAGAGTCTTGAGATTCGAACATCTAAGTATTACTCTGATTTTCTTGGCGATTGGGAAGGCAAACTCAAAGCTCGCAACCCTGATGCTTTGAAACAAGGGTATGATTTCACGGCGCTCAAATCACTGACTTTACATGGGATAAGCTTCAGTGGTGACTTTTGTGAAAACATGATGCCGAATATCACAAGAGCTTTTGACTTTCTTAAGCTGAGGGAGCTTAATCTCATAGGCCTTGAAGAAGGACAGCTCACGTTCTTTAAACATCTCGAAGATCTGTTCAGTAAAGCTGACAAGCGTGATATCCACCTGCGAAAGCTGTGTTTGGATATGAAGGGACCTGACCGCCAGTCGAACTATGCTGAGACCGAGGTCCATCTCGAGGGGATGTATCGATTCATCTTATCGTTTGATTCGTTGACCAGCTTGGAAATACATGACTACAACATGTATAACACCAACGTGCAGTCAAATCCGGGACTTTCGAGGCGATTGTTGCAGTCGGTTGTGAAGCATACAGGGCTCGAAACACTGCGCTTTCATTATCGGCATTTGGGTAGTGAGCCATGGGACATCCCATTCGCCTCAGCAGAGAATGTGAACATCTTGACCAAGAACCTGCCTTCGCTACGGGTCTTTGAGGTTGCGCCCCAAGAAGATAACCTTGTAAGTTGTTTCACCTGTCTTCCCAGGAGGGTTAAAACTGACACAGAGGAGGATGCAATGGCCCGCGCTCTATCACGCGCCAAGAACTTAACAAATCTGCTTTGCCCCAACTTCAAGAGCTATTACGAAGATCGAGAAAACGCCCACTTGAACTTGGCTAAAAAGCTCCTTGAGGGATTTCTGGAAAATGCTAGTAGCTGTGACAAATTCGCTTGGGAGGAGCACTACAAGCTTGGACGTATCACCATGGGCTGGACAGACTTACGGGTCGGATCCGGACTGAAGCCGAAGAAGAATTATGAAAAGCCCGTCAAGATCGAGATGGCCGATCGTGCGGTGATGGTGCAGGACCTACGGCCAAAGAAGTGGGGAGACTCGAAGCAGGTGTACTACACTGCTGATAGTCGATGGGCGGATCATATTACGAGGCCGGATCGTCGCGAGGGACCGTTGCAGCTTGTGTATGATGACTAAGAGTTGGTTACGTTGAGATGCGATGAGTAATGGATGGAGTAAGAGATTGGAGACTACATATTTGGTTTGCGAAGTTAGGGTATATCAAATTAGCTGAGATTCTTCTAAGACAGACATTTCCCCAAGTGACCATCTGCAACCCTTCTCCAGCCTAGAAACTCAATGTAAGTTGGTCAATCACACCACAGTCCTTTTCCTCTCCACCAGGCGACTTGCTCACAACCGAAACTGGCGACTCAAGCCGTAATTCAACTTTCTTCTTTCCATCGTCCTGAACACTCCAAGACACTGTAGCAGTGTTGCTGGAACCAAGCGCTACCTTGGCCTTCAACTCTCGGGTCAAGTTCAGTCTCGGCGAAAACAGGATCTTACTTGACCCAGGAGCTATGATATGCAGACCAGCCAGTTCGGTACAGTACTCGTAGATAGGAACACTACCCCAAGCATGGCAATCCGAGCGCTGCCGAACGTCGTCCTCTTCCCAGGTTGTAAGGTTGTTTGCTAGCATTTTTCGCCAAGGATCCCAAACACTTCCCCAAGCTGACTCGTAGACTTCGTCCCCAGCGAGAGCAAACGCCCGTAGAGCATAGAACATCATGACATAGGAGCATTTGGAAAAGTCTGGATTAGAGAACGATTCCTTAAGGAGACGCGGTCGGTCCTCGGGAGCTGCAGCACCACTGAGGACAGCGAAGACTTGACAATGCTGGGAGTAAGCCCCCTCACCCGCAACATTAGCCGTAGAATCCGTGAAGAACTTCCCGTCGAAGCAGTGGGTGCGGATTGCATTGACTACAGATGCCGCGCGGGATTCGTACTCGTCCGCGTATCCAGGTCGACCGACATCTCGAACCAGACGAGCAGCCTGCTTCAGGACATACGCATAAAGCATACTAAAGTACGTATGCCGATTCGATTCACGCCCAGAGGTCGGGACTCCCTTGTCAGGATGCGTATCGGTTGCGCCCCAAGAAGTCACCCAGTCGACATACTGCCAGACATCCTCTGGAAATCCACTAACGAGACCCAAATCATCAATGTGAGACTCGAAGAACTCAAAGACACCGTCGATTCGAGGGAGGAATGACCGTGTATATGCTGTGTCGCCGAAGTAGAGGTGGTGGTCACAGATCTGAAGGACCCAGTATAAGGAGAAACCAGCGATGATCTGCGGTACGTGGGAGGGGAAGCGAGATTGAGTTAAGCCCTCGGGCGTCACGGATGCGGCGAAATTGGTGATTGTCTGCCTCATCAATCTATCGTCACCCGAAAGAAGATAGTGAAATAGACCGACGGAGCGAGAGTCACCGGAGTACCTAGAGACTGGTCAGTAAGAGCAATAAGCCGTGGAGGTTATGCTTACTGAAGTTGTTCATAGAACGGGCAGTCTGAGTATCCGTCAAACATGCAATTTCTCATAGTCCTTATAGAGACATCCCATATCTGTTTGGTATCCTTGTCTCCTGGCTCATCCCAGCTGGCTTTGACTGCAAGAGGATAATTGACCTGGGTGGCATCAAAAGAGCCCAGCTCGACAGACTCGGCCCCAGCTGTGATCTCCCATCGCATAACGCGAAACGTCCTAAACCAAAATGGCTCGTAAACAACGGTCTGCGACGCTGGTAGGTCAAGCGTTATGTCATCATAAGGACCTATAATATGGCCATTGGTCGCATCCAGCCTGTCAGACTTTGACCTGAAGAACGGATAAGCGCGCGGTTCATTTTCGTAACCCTCACTATAAGTGATCTTCATCCGAATCTGGCTCTTTTGATCCGCTTTGAACGTCCAGCGTAGAAATGCCGTTGAATGCACATCTGCTTGGACCTCGAGCGTGTGTGAAGACCCGGCTGCTAGGGTAAGAGGACGCTGCCCTGAGAGACATGCAACCCAGTCATCGGAATTCAAGCTTCCGACATTCTTTCTGACGGTATTGACACTAACAGAGGCTTGCTCTGGAGTGGGGATCACGCGAGATCGAAGACGCCAAGGCGGAAGCTCTCCGTTGAGTGTCTTGAGGTTATATGATACTGGTGTGACCTTCTTTTTGGCAGGGCTGGGGACGATGTGTTCGTTAATCTAAAGAGGGTCAGTGAACATTTCCGAGACGAGGTCAAGAACTTACATGAAGGAACACATCATCTGGTCTACCCATTGGGAACAGGATCGAGTTATCCTCTTCAGCCAACCAGCCATCCCGAGAGTCAAGACTAACAGACTCCCCGTCCGCTTCAACACCGCCAATAACAGTCAAGCCAGGGAATGAGGTTCTCTCAAAAGGCATGCCACCCCGAGAAGCCGCAAAGTAACGAATCACCACGAAGTAGATCTCATTGTCGCCTTGTTTGAGGTGCGGAGCGATGTCGAGCGAGTCATAATACCATATCAGAGGACTCCCTCGCGCTGGGCCTACAGCTACTCGAGTACCATTGATGACGAGCTTGTATCGCGTGTCGGCCGAGAAATGGAGGAGCGCTCGGGTCGGTTGCGATGGGAAGGTGAACTTGCGACTGAATGTGACGATACGTGCGGCAGTGTTTTGTTTGGAGGAGTCGACCCAGTCGGGAATCCAAATCCAATTGGATTGGAGCTTATTGATGATCTGCAGCGCCGATTAGTTTCATGATGCCTAGCTTAAGAGATACAGATGGTGGCTACTTGTTGCTCTTGTGATGGCGCCATTAGATCTGTTTCTAGATGGCTTGAATGCAGTGAGTAATCTTGCTAGGGAGGAAAAATACGAAGACTTTATGGAATTAACATTCTTGTAGTTAGTAGCAGATTACTGCTTCCGTTTGAAAGCTCGTATCACCTCGGGTCATGTCAAAGCGAGCACGCGTTCAGTGCGGGGGCCATTGATCTAGCACATTTGCTAGCATTAGTTAGTTTATGGCGCTAGTTGATCATTTCCGTATTCATGACGCTAGCTGACAGTGAGGGGAAACCGCGTGCTCCAATTCAACAGGTCAAGCATCGGCGTAAGTGAGTGTGGATCATTACACCGATGCCATGTTTTTCTGCTACGTACGACTGAGACTAAACTAGTTACTAGCATTCTCTCACAGCACAGCTACCAGCCTTTCAATCCAAACCCATGTGGAAAATTAGTTCTCAGAGCTAGCGCCCACCAGTCCGCCAACCTCCGAAAGCTGAAAAGTCCACTATACTACGTTTACAGTGTCACCAGGAGAGCCTCGGAAGCCTGAAGAGTAAACGTCGCCTTTCCTCCCGAGACAGTCGCCGACTCAACCGTGCTCTGACCCTGAATCTTGCACGATCCATTCTCAAACGTCTGCCCCGCAACAGTTGGGCTTTGACCGGCGTCGACTCTGGATGTAGAAGCAGCGGCAGTGAGCCTCTTGGCCGAGACAGTGGAACCAGAGAGTCCTGTTAGGGTAAAAGTCTGAGAAGGACGAGAGCCGGTGGTATAGTAATCGGAGTTGTAAAGAAGAACTCGGATTGGCTTGTTGTCTTTGTAGATGGCATATGCTGCGTATCCGGTCGTCTGATCATCCAAGGGGGCAATCTTATCGGCGCCAGCGAGAGCCATCGTGGCAAAGTAGGCTCCGAAATAGGGAGAGCCCATGGAGTATCGTCCCCACCAGCAGTACTGGCCTTTTGACCGAGGTGTTAGCTTCTGTATGGACTCTGGACACTGGTTTACTTACAATTTCCGATGGTGCCGTGGTGGAAGTACAGAGTCTACAACACATTAGTCACAGAGCTGGAAGAGATGAACGGGGCTTCGTACCTCTGTCCCCATGATCAGGGATTGCATGACATAGTCGAGGAGCCAGAGTCCAGCGCCGTAGGTTGGGCTAATGCCGCCACCGCCCTGAGTAGCTAATGACACCTTGTTAGCCACGACAACTTCTTGATCTGGAAGATGACTTACCAGAGTTGGTCTCTCCAAAGACATGAGGCTTGCCCTTGGCCACCGCAGCCGCAACTTCTTTCGCAAAAGGCTTGATCTGGGATGCAATAGCGCTGTGGCTCATCAACTTAGCTAGATTCGCAGTGCTCTTGGACTGCGGGTAGTTGTGCGAGCAGTACTGTCTGACATAGCTGTTGGCCTGGCCCTCGGCTGCAGTCAGACCAGTGATGCTCATCGGGCTGGTTCCGAAGAACACACCGGCTGAGATGAGGTTAGAAGCGGAGAGATTGCCGCACACAGCATCTTGCCAGGATACTTCGCTATTATAGTCCGCTGAAGCAGTCCAGGAGGAGCCTTGGGCGATGGGGTCGCTGCTGCTGAAGACTGACACATAGTTAGAGGCGAGTAAGTGCCGGGCTGGAAACGAAACGTACAGTTAGGTTCGTTGCCAAGTTCAATGGCATGGAGACTGCCGATTTGATCAACCGCCTTGGCTGCTGCAGCGACAGTGTTTGCAAGGTTATTGAGGCGACGGTTGAAGCCTATGGTTACTTTCCCGTCGTATGTGCCCGCCAAGGACATGAAGGACGGCCCGAAGGTAAGCGTGCTTGGCGCATCTCCCGCATTGGCCACCGTATAAGTGACCTGCTGGCTAGAGGATGCATCGTAAGTAGCTCGATCCCTGTTCTCCATATTAGCAGCAACACAGTAGCAGTGGCAGTATCGAACGTACTGAGTCGTTCCTCCGATTCTGATGGACGGCCAAGTTCCCGAAAGATCCTTCAGGTTCTGCAGACAGGTGGAGGTGCTAGGTACATTGTTCCAGTACCCCGGGAAAGCGAAGAACTCGAAGCTGCGGACTGTCAGCAGATTGACCTTGTGTTGGTAGTACTATGGCTACTCACGAAACGCCGACTGGGGCATCGGAAAGCTGGGCGCTTGAGTTGGCCGGCGGCGAAGATGGGACGTTGAAAGATAAGCCTGAAACAGCGGCGACCTGGGCGATAAGCCAGGCGGTGCTAAGACGTGAAGCCATTCTTAAGATATGTTTTGGCACTACGAGATTGATGGAAGCTTGTCAGGATGGTTTTTGATAGACCTTTATTTTACGTGGCATTTAGCTGCCTTTTATTCTTGAGACTTTACGGCTTCAGACTTGTTTCGTTGATCGTCGGAGTCAAATCACCTTGAGTACCTGACTTCCCCCTTTGCTCAACCTGGCCACTTACACCAACAACCAAAGTATACTAGAGCAATCCTGATCCTGGGGAACATGGCCTAATCCAGAGCTTTCCCCAGACTTTCTCTAATTTCGGGCTTCTCTCCGCCTACTATATAACCCTGCGCAGCTTAATCTCAGTCTCATGATCACCAAACGATATTTAAACCATGAACGTTCTTCCTCGGTTCAAACGCAACCGAGTGCAACAAGCTCAGAACAAGGTTTCTGCGCTACATCTTTGACCCGAGAAATGTTCAGCTCGGTCATTGTTCAAACGAAGATGGTGTAGGTGATCAAGCCTGTTATGTTCTTCGTGGTATGAAATCTCGGATATCGTTGCCGTGATATCCCTGACAGTCGCGTCTGATTGGATCTGCTAGATCGTCCAGTAGCCGTATATGAACGGACTGGTTTCCGCGGCCCCCAGTCAAACCCAAGCATGACGCCTCCGCAGTGGGGTTTGCCCTTCTAGCCTGCTCGCTAGTCAGGCCTGGGACAGACAAGTCTGGGGCCCCGCGTTCTCTGTGGAGGAATAAGAATTAAAAATACGACATTGCATCGCCAAGTTATTTTCCATAAAGATTCATCAGAGCCAAGATCTTGGCTGCATCAAGTCCAGATCTACATTGCCAACAAAAACACCAACACCGTCAAAAATGCAACAAGCAAAGGCTCAAACCGAGACTGTCGAGGACACAGGCGAAGGACTTCTGATGAGGTCCAAGCTTGATGACCTGAGTGTCTGGCAAAGTGTTCGCAGGTTTAAACGCGTTGGCTGCATTGCTATGCTCGCAGCCTTCTCTGCATCTCTGGATGGATATCGTAAGCTCTACGCCTAGCCTTGATATTCAATTGTCTGCTAATCATCATTCACAATAGAGATCAATCTCAACGGTGGAATTGTGTCCAACCCCGGATTCATTCGACAATTCTCTACCTCTGGCACGACCATCATTGCGGGGAAATACATCTCGGCGTGGGGAGGTATCCAGTCAGCAGGCCAGACCATCGGCCAAGTCGTACGTCGATACTCATACTCTAGATTTCCGATCATTTGTTGACGGTGTTTTTAGCTCCTTCAATATGTAACTGAGCGTCTCGGTCGAAAGGTTGCGATGATGATCATTTGGGTCGTCCTCACCGCGGTACGTACGCCACGACACTAACAAGAATCGGCACTGATCATAGTTCTACAACCATACAGAGCATATTTGCTGAATCATTCGCAACACACTGGCAGCATTGGCTTGTGGCAAAGCTCTTTTCGGGCATGGGTGTTGGTATGCTGCAATCCACCATGCCTCTGTACCTATCCGAGATCTCTCCCACTCAGCTCCGAGGTTTCTTCATCAATGCCTACAGTTTGTAAGTCATAATAGTTCTTCAGGACCACTCATCAGGTATACTAACTCTTAAACAGCTGGTTTGTCTTGGGCCAGCTCTTTGCCTCTGTGGCCCTCAAGGAGCTCAAAGCCAACGACCCACTCGATTTCCGTACCCCGATTTACACTCAGGTGAGTCACCAAGACTGTTGGAGATATGGAAAGAAGGGTTTAATTAACTCGGTCATAGTGGGCGATGATTGGCTGCATCCTTGTGGCCTTCCTTCTCATTCCCGAGTCCCCTTGGTGGTTAGCAAGTAAGGGCAAGGTTGAACAGGCATCGCAAGTACTGAACCGATGCTTCGCCAACGTCGAAGGGTACGACATTGATCAACAAATCGTAAGTGCCAAATTTGTTCCACGATTTTGACCGTTGCTAATCCTGGATTAGGAAATCATGACTTCTACCATCGCCCTCGAACGACAGCAAGCTGAGCAGAATTCCGAGCTGGGACCCTGGGCTGTTTTCAAGGGCCGTAACTTGATTCGATTCATCATTTCCGGCTGGCCCAAGATCACACAGCAGTTTGTCGGTTTGGCCGTCTTTAATACCTACGCGACATATTTCTGTAAGTGTCCGTTGCATGGTGTCTTGAAAAGCTGTTAACATACTTTGCAGTCCAATATGCAGGAAACAAGGATCCGTTCCTTGTCACTCTCATCCTCTCGTCCGTCCAACTGATCTCGATGATCGCCACTGCAACACTCACAGATTCCATCGGTCGGCGTCCTCTCACCGTGTACCCGTACGCTGTCACGGTTGTGTCGGTCCTGTGCCTGGGTATCATTGGCTGCTTCGACTATACAGCCAAGGCTACCAGCTCGCTTCTCGTCAGTATGACCTCGACGGGATCACTTCTACTTGGCTAATAGTGTCCCTTCAGATCTTCTTCGCCTGCCTCGCTACGTTTTCCACGACTGGTGCTTCAGCCATCGGTTACGCCTATGCTGCTGAGATTCCTCAACAGCGCCTTAGAGCCCAGACGGCTGGTTGGTCACTGGCTGTGTCTAATTGCATCGCCATCATCTTCAGCTTCTGTACCCCATTGATGATCAACGGATCGGCCAAATGGGGCGTCAAGACTGGTTTCTTGTAAGAACCTTGTAAAAGACTTGGTGTTTTATTCGACATTTGCTGATAGATACTGTGTAGCTTTGCTGGTACTGGCACCGTTGCCGTCACTATCGCCTGGTTCATCCTCCCTGAGGTGGCACGCAGAACACCTGCTGAGATTGACGAAATGTACGCTAGGTCCCATTTGTTCTACCTGTCTAGGTGTATGAAGCTAATGAATATTTTCCTGATAGGTTTGAGAAGAAGGTCAACCTTCGCCAGTTCGACAAGTATGTCACAGAGGTTCAGGTCCACGCGCATGAGCTTCAGGACAGGAAGAAGGTAGTGGATGAGGTTTGATCGAGCTTTAATGAAAGCAAAGGAATGTTGTGTCAGGATAGTTGCTCTTCAATTCTAGTGGCTGGTCTTATAATACTCTTGTTGATAATTGATGCTATCTATGTCGATTACCCATTAATATCCTCGTAGGCTCTCACGTGGGAGCAATGTCGCAAACCTGGAAGCCACCATACCTTATCCGAACAAAGTTCGTAGGTCTTTTTGGTCCATAAGGCTGATCCAAGAAACATCCATGCTCCAGCTTGGCACTTCATCATAGGCAGCCCACAATTCTGCCACAAACCTCTCAGCGACTCCGATTGGACCGGGTTGTGATCGTTCTTTGAAGACGCTCAGACGTCGTAGTATAAAAGCTCGTCCTTTGCTTACGTCGATAGTCATCTGTGAGACGGACAGCGGGTCCTCCACCTGCTTATCACGCTCAACTGGGTCTTTCAGAAGGTCTAGGTAGTCAAGAATGCTTTCCATTGGTCTCGGCTTAGCTGGACTGCAGCCGCCGGGCTCTGTGACAGGCGGAAAGTTTGGTGTGTATCGAAGGCCAGTGGCAGCGCAGATGTACAATACTGGCTGGATAGCACAGCTGCCAGACTCGGATGGGATTTGCTCCAGCACTTCTATGAGCCGAAGAGTGAGGGGTATGATACGTTTGTGCCAGACCATGGTTATTTCTTCTTCACTAGTGTCTCGCAGCATTAGTTGAGAATGTGGCACTAATAAGGCAGGAAACTGTATGTAGAGCTGGAGCAAGGAGGCGAGTTGATAAGCTTCGGCCACATGTAGAAGGTGACTAGCTGGTGTGCGCGGGTCATCGGTATCGGTGAGCGATGGTCTAGGCGAAAGCTGCAATTGCAGCAACTCCGCCTCCAATTCCCTCGCCTGCTCGATCTCTGGTGTCGCTGGAGGCGAGTTCTGTGCTCGTTCAGTGGTGCGACGCCGATAAACCCGACAAAGACGAATTGACCGCGTGAAATGGTTCGTGCTTAACAGTGACACGCCAGTCCACGGGTGAGGCTCCGCCTCGTAGGAAGATTGGCTGTAAGTAGCTAGGAGATGAGACCTCGGGAAGCTGGATGGTATTGCGCTCACTTGGTGTATGTCCGTACCTGGTTCTGGGTCATATATGAATGATATCAACATATCCCAGTAAATGAGACTCTTGTTAAAGAAATCCATCTTGTCAGCATCAGCAGCGAATCCTTGCTGTGAGCTCCATCGAAGGAGCGACTTCGCTTCTTGTAGAAACGGCCAACCAACCCGACGAGTATCCAGCCAACAGATTGTTGTACCAAGGCAGATCAGTGCGAACATAATACCGGTAGGCATCTCATCTAGGACATTCTTCTCGTTGAGCTCCTGTATCTCAGCTTGGACACTCAGCGTCGCCGTTTTGAGCAGATTCATCGCAGATTGCCTCATTTGCGGTAGTCGCGCCGAAAGGAAGCTGGCTGACATACTTTGAAGAGCTGTGAAGACCGGAGCTGAGGTTTGCCAAAGATCTTCGGCCATCCGCCGATTCATGTTGGACTTGGAGTCGAAGCCGGACCATGCCTGGCACACTTCATCGAACCAGCATTTCAGAAGTCGTATAGAAGGGTCTGTATCTATCCCTAGTGGTTGCACTGGACTGGATAGACCAGGGTCTAGCCAGGAGTTCCCTTGAGGTGAGGTATCAAAGCTGAAGTCGGGTAGCCTGTTGAAAGTCGCAAAGTCAAGAGTCGGGGTCTCCATAGTGATGGATCCAAGGCTACCAGCAAATTCTTGATGAAACATGTTCGTTGAATCGAAGCCCAAAAGATCTGATAATCCGATATCCTCTAACTGCGGCCAAAGAGCTATGTCACCGTCTGTCACTACACCACCCTCCTCGCGGGTGTATCCATCAGCTGTCGGTGGATTCATAGTAATGGTAGATGAGTTGTCGTTCAGAGGCTCTGGGGACTTCCTTGGCTGCTGCAATGTCTCACTCGCTGTCACCTCGTGCTTGTACGACCACCTCAAGGTCTGCTGAGGGTAACCGTCGCACAGCAAGCCTTTCTTTGCACAATTCGTGCACGTGGGTCTACTTTCATCGCATTTGACCTCCCTATGTCAGTATCATGTACACCATTTGAGATTTCTGAACTCGTACGTGCCGTTGTTTGCATGAGTGGCAACCGCCTCGGGAACGGCGCCCGCACAATCTCGTTTGCCTACCGCGGCTACGTCGGGGCATGGTAGCGTGCAGGAAATGAGCTTTTAGTATACTTGCTAGTATACTTGCTCGTACTATTCCGTTCTGAAGCTTGGGGCAGACTTGCTCCGGCGGTTGAGTGTCCGTATCAGGGAGGGGAAATGGCTCGGCATACTTGATAAGCACGGAGGCGCGGGGTCTAAAGGAGCTAGCGAGGCCGTAAACTACGACGGTACCCGGCATACGGAGCAAAATGCCGTGATTTCGGCCAATCCAATCGAATGGGCACGTTTGCTAAGCATCACCACTCGTCATCCAGCTTTACATAATGACTCATATCAAGAAGTTGAGATTCAAGATAAAGAGTGAGATTTATTTATTCACCTGGGCAGAACCAAGATGTAACGCCGAAAGCTGGTCTGCTGCACAATTCAACCCACTCCCGGCTTTTATATATGCATACATGTGCGCTGTGTTTTATAATACTTAAAAATAGAGATGTGAAATAATACTGTATTTCTATAAGTCCGTGAATCATAGCGATATTAATTGACCATAACAAGAAGCTAATAATCTTAAGCATAACCATGCGGAGTCACGAGCAATTTGTGTCTTCACTTCTTCCTTTGACGTATTAGCTTTATCTTCTTTCCCCAGGTAACATGTCGCGGAATCCAAGAAGACAATTCTACCGATACCAGTGAAACTATAGAAGCTTTCCTAATCCTTCCTGGCTATTACCAATCTAGCTTTCTGGAAGTGCCACAGTCCACGGCTTGGCAGACTGAAGTGAAGGTCAGCCAACATGGCCTGAGGATGTGGAGGAAACCTCAACAAGGGGTGCTCGCGGGGGCTTGACTTACTTCTTTCAGCTTTCGAGAGGTTTGCCTCGTCATTTTTCTGCTTCAGTGCAGCAGGATTTATTTCTAAGCCTTGGAGCGCCTCCCGCCGTCGATGCATTTCGACCGCAGCAGCAATCTTTGCTTGGCAACCTGTCACTTGTTAGCGTATTCACTATAAGTGTTTCCACGCTGCGCAAATTCACCATTAGCGATCCCATTTTCTTCGGCAGTGATGAGTTGTTTATACTGATGCTCAAAGCCGAGGAGCTTCTGCTGTATCTCTTTTTCAAGTGAATCCTTGATAGAACCATCAAGTTTGAAAAACACTTGAGGACTGTGGGCATAAATGTCACAGCGTAGATTGGTTTGATCCACGGCAACAGGAGTGTACGTGAGCTGGTACCAGAAAAATTGACTAAGCCCTGTGTGTACGGTGGTCAAAGGGAAGAGTGATAGCTGTCCAACAGAGCTACGTCCCTCTGCACGGAACGAGCGGACTACGCTCGTGGGATTGGCCGCAGTTGAACGTAATGTTGCGTCTGACTGGTCGACTGTAGTGCGTTAGCAGCTGCGCGTAATCTAGAGCAAAGTTCGAAGACGGTACGGTACACCTACGTATGACCTTCCAATTGAACGTTCCGCTGCGTTCAAAACTTCCGACGAACACTGAGTCTATCCTAAACTTCTCGATCTTGCCCTTTTCTAGGCCGGTTGAGACTGCAGCAGCAGGCACGCCCTCGTCTCGGCTCACGTTGATATGTAGGAAACCTCCGCTATCCTGCTCCGTGTGGATTTCGAAGAGACTATTCAAGCTCCTATCGAAACCAGGAAGATTGTCGAAATAGGGAGCCTTGGTGAGCTTTCCCTCCGTGTTATAGCTCCATCCGTGGTATCGGCAGCCAAGAACGGTGGCGCTACCCGACTGTTTCCGAGCGACAGGGAAAGCTCTGTGCCTACAGACATTATGAAACGACCGCACAATCATATCTTTCCCTAAGATCATGAGAATGCGAAAGCCTGCAACATCGTAGACCACATAATTGCCCGGGGAGCGAAAACGTCCGCGGTGGCTCACGCAAATCCACGTCTAGCAGCGGGGTTAGACTTGCACGGCTGGTACTGATGAGCTTCTAGTGATCATACCTGGCTGAAAATAGCTCGTCGCTCAAGCTGGAATCGAGCTTGATCTGACCACCATCCATCAGGCAGATCGAAGATTCCGTGTTCCGACACTGGTACGGAAGTAGAGTGTCGTTGGAGATATCGCCAGAAATGAAGAAGGATAGACGTGATAAGCACACTCGTGGTGCCCAAGATTATTAAGGAAATCATTGAGAAGGGCACTGAGAACAATAGAATGTGATGTACGAAGTGACAAAATGCAAATACTTCTTACAGGAATGCAAGAATATTTGAGACAGTAGTAAGTGCACTATATCCGCGGGACCCATTCCAATGGTTGCCTTCGTCGTGTACGGTTCCTCTAATAGGTAATGAAGACTACTGATTCGAGATATTTGCGCGTATGTATTGCGGGCTCGGTAGTAGCATATCAAATAGAACAAAATAATTGCCTATTAAAGAAACTCAATACTACAATGCATGATATCACTCGGCTGCAAACATGAAGATAAGGCATGTTGCGTATAAAATTTCCTGATCTGGAATAGCGCAGGCTCGGTTTCTGACCGGTAGCGAACATCGCGTGGATAAAGCTCAGATGTAGGTATTCCGATAAATAAATATTCTGTTGTCCCCCTTATGGCATGAAATAAGGAATGTGAGTGAAATAAGCATTGGGGAAGCCAAAACATCACTACAGTCCTTCCTATCCACAATTCACAATGACCGACTGGGATGTTACTCTGCCTGCTTCGTGGTACACCAGCTCAGGTATCTACAGTCTAGAGAGGCGGGCAATCTTTCTCAAAGTAAGTTCAACAAGAATACAGATTCTTTTACCACACAGTTGCTGATCTTAACCCAGTCCTGGGTTCTTCTGGGAGCCGTAACGAAGTTTCCCGAAACCAATGTCAACTATGAGCACGAGCTGGCTCAGATCGATTTCATCGTCCGTCGAGAGAGTGAAGATTGGAGGAGCACTACAATCACCAAGAAAGACGACGTAAGTATGAGGCAAATACTCTTTTCAGAAAAATTGCTCATTATGAAGGGTACTATTATGCGGTCGCACCTAACGCCAAATGGCCTTCTTTTCTTGACACTGTCCGACGAGACCTGCTCCTTTGAAGACTTCTTCCCCGGCTTTGAGGAATCAACCGCACACGCCGACTTCACTGAACTTCCGCTCAGACGTCCCCTCACCTACACTTCTCAGAATAACTGGAAAGCCACAGTCGATGCTTATCAAGAGTGCCTCCATTGTGCCTACGCGCACCCCGAGTTTGCAAAGACATTCAAGCCCGCGGGCTACAAAGTCATCAACAAGCACAACTACTCACAGCATGTTGCTACCGCCACAGGTGCTGACGATGGCCTATTCTTCTTCCTTTTCCCGAATTGTTCCTTGAGCTTGTACGCTGGGGGATTGACATGCTGGCGCATTAATCCATGTGAGATACCTGGACAAGCCCGCATGGAGTTTGACTACTATCACAAGGCCCCTACTGGTAGTGATGAGTTCGAAAAGTGGTATGGATTCACGCGAAACGTTGCGGTTGAAGATATCGAGCTGTGCGAAAAGACTCAGGCTAATTTGAATATTGGCATTTATTCGGAGGGTCTGCTGAATCCATTAAAGGAGAATGGCGTTATCTGTAAGTGCAACATAGTACTAAGATGCCTCTTCCTTATACTGACAGTTATATTGTGACAGATTTCCATAACCGTATCCTGAAGTTGTGCTCAGCTCAGATGGAGAAAGAAGAGGCCACTCGGCCTGCAGGAATGCCATCGAGAGAACACCAACTGCCTTTATCAAAGCATCTGACCAGCTACTAAGAGTCACTATGGCACTATGCAAGGCGGTAGAATAGTCCAGTGCTGTATTCATTACATTTGCCGACACTTTGCTAACATAATCCCGCCTCTGCATAGCCTTACTCTGTGTAGTAACATTTCACGCGAGGACCGCCAAAGGAAACGCCAACCATTTAAGGCACGGGGCTACTCATCGGCTTGGGCCACGGACCGACCGCTTGAGATAGGACTCTTCAATTCAGGAACGGCCCGAAAGCTAAAGTCCGGTGACGTGGAGACTCAATTGTAATGTTAGTCAACACCCTTCGCTTTACAGGTCCAGGTAACAACACATGACTAATGTTGAACTGGCAAGTAAGGATCAAACTATCTATCTATTACTATTTATCCCATCTAAAACAAGTGAGACGTGGTGATATGCTATCTTTGACCCTGCATCCCATTCTCTAAGTTGTTCTCGTACCGAAATGTGATATCCGTCTTAACCCCAATCCTCCCATTTGGCATAACCAGTACCTCCTCACTGCTGTTATCTTCCAACCCATTCTTGATGTTAGTTTCAAATGTACTTTTCGGTGCACCAGTACCAGAATTGCTACCACCTTGAAGCTCAAGAGGCATCTGTTTAAAGCCGGAGAGCTTGCGACTGCTGGACATGCCGGAGCTGCCAAGTAGACGGGGCGCGTATTTCTTGGCGATAGCTTTGTAAGAGGGGATCGAAGCGGCGAGGATGCCGATGTTGGTCTCGATCACTGACCAGTACATGGCATCGGAGATGACCCAGGTTTGATCGGAGGAGCTGAGCATCTTGGGGATGTAGGTGATTCGGATGATGGATGAGACGCAGGCACTGGCGACGTTAGCAGGAGAATGATTGATAGGCAAGATGGAGACGTACAAGAGTCCGAGACCCAAGATGATGGCTAAGCTGATCTTCTGTCGTCGGGGAACACGAAGCCTCGCCACCAATGGAATCGGCAGCGTGTACGTAAGAATGTCCGTAAAGATATTGACAGCCGCATTCGCCAAGTAGAAAGCATTGATGTCAACGCACTTTTTATCCTCTGGCAAGATCGTGATATCATATGCGGCCGGGACTGGAGAACACTGGAAGATGCAAGCCAGGACATTTGCGCCAGCCTGGCATCCAACAACGCCCATCATCACAAACGCCGTCTTGCGTAACATCTTATCTCCGAGCCGAGTGTAAAGCGCGAGTACCGAGATCTTGATGAAGCCAAGGCAGGCATTGTAGAAGATGGAGGAAAGCCAAACGATTTGGAGGTAGGCGATGAAGTTGTCGGTGCCGCGTTTGATCACGTCTTCGTAGTGGCTACCGAGGCCATGTTGGACGGCTAAGGAGGTTAGCAGATGCCAGTCGACGGGAAGCAGCATACCCACAAGCTATTGTGCAGCCGATGAAGCACCACGATAAGATCTAGAATCTGTCAATATCTACATATGCAGTCGTCAACGGATGAGACTTACGGCTCCAACGCAAATCAAGTCTGCAACAGTTAGCAAAGCCCTAATAAGTGGATCAGAGTACTCACAATCATCAGCCCCAAGTGACCTAACAATAAAAGTCCTCGCCCACAATCTCAGCACAATAGCACAGAAACTAATGACAGCAAAACAAATAGCGACCGAATTAACCGTCGAGCCCTGAGATTCAGTCATGGTTGCAAAGACAAACGAAAAAAAGGTGTACGAGTCCGAAAACCTCACAGCTGATGCAGAATATTCGGCGGGTTAAATGGAAGAATCCATCGAATCTCAACTGAGACAAGCAGATGGCCTTTCATTACAGCTGATTGATTGACTCCTTGGTGTTATGCCAATCGTTAACCATTCTGTAAAGAAAGCACAGATGTGAAAGTCTCGCCTCGCCAAGCGGCCGAAGATCTTACTGACTCCATCGCTAGCCCTGACATACGAGGTGAGAGAGGAGTTTGTTCAGGGGAAATTCGGATATCAGATTTCATTATTTGCCTTGGAATCAACAAAGCCCCCATTGTAAGTGGAGATACGTGTAATGATTAACGCTTGGGTTGAAGTGATTGGATGCCAGCATACTCGGATAAATGGTCCTTGAGATTGTCTGTGCGATGATCATGACGCCGGCGGACCTCGGCTTCTCATTTCCGGGGCGTTATCCCGCCCACTTGGTGTTGTTTCCTCCATTTGGTTTTTTTTGGGTTGTGAATTTTTGAGGCTAGAGACAACGGCCCGGTGGGAACTAAGTGTTAGTCTACCGGCTCTCTTCAGCGTGTCTCACGCTAATCATCGCCTCATCCTACTGACTTCCTTCTTTCGTATTTCTTACCGTGGATCATTTGGTAGAATCCACTTAGTTCATGACCTGTTTTCTCATGGAGTCTGTCATCTTTTCTCAACTGTGGATCCAAGCAAACAAGGAACTTCAACCAACATGTTCCCCACAATGAGACAAACATCATGTCATCCGAGAGTCTGCATGAATGTCTCCTCAGGGGGGAAGAAGCAGAGGGATCATCAAACTTCTCCCTTACCCAGGATCTCGGGAACACTGTGTATTGTCCAACCTGTTCATATGCAAATATTGAGTAACCGCTGAAGTGGAGGGGATGTAATATCTGAGCCGCGTATGGCGATCTTGTTAGCAGATCTTGGCGAATGTGGGTAAAGAGCCAGGATCAGAAATTTTACCACGACCAGGAACGCTTACCCTGCCGAATGGTAGGCCCAGCTTTAACAAGGGTTGTTCAGCATTCTCAGGTAAGTTGTCGTTTGATAGGCAAGCACACGCAAACAATTCTTGGATCTTTAGCGGGCTGCTCATCCGAGATGGGAACCGTTACATTAAGAAATCCACTTTACTACATGTTGCATAACGGAAAAGCAATCACGGCCCATTGAACATCCTTGGTTAATGATCGTCAAGTTGCGCAACTCGGCTGTACAGGCTATGTAACAGCATGGGGGAACAAGCCTGGTCGATCCCTCGTACATTATCGGGTTCGGCCCCCTTTCGTTGCTTATTTTCGCGTTCCCAACAATTGGTTCATTTTGTTTCCCGCAGACACAATGGCCATGCTTAGCTTTGTGAACGTCGCCCTGTTAGGGGTTGGGTATATTGCTTTTTGCGCTTTGTGGCAGATTGTTCGCTATCGCTTTTTTCATCCGCTGCGGAAGTTCCCTGGGAATTTCTGGGGAAGTGTTACGAGGCTTTGGATCACGTATCATAATGTTAAGGCTGATGAGTGTGCGACGTTTCAAGAGCTTCACAGGAAACATGGTAGGCTCACCTTGCTGCAATCTTGAGTGAGGTACTGACAGCTCGCAGGACCTGTCATCAGAATTACGCCTACCATGTTGCTCGTCAGCGACGCGACGCAACTACCAAAGATTTACAACCGTCACGCCAACAAGTCAAAGCACTACATCACCGGAAGCTTTGGAAAAGATGAATCTCTGTTCAACATGCAAGATTCCGTCATGCACGCCAAGTACAGAAAGATCGCAGCTCCTCTTTACAGCTTAACCAACATCAAAAAGATGGAGCCGTTGATCGACTCCAACATTGAGAATTGGATGGCTCGTCTACAGAGAGAATTTGCTTCTACCAACAAACCCTTCGACTTTGCGCCTTGGGCTGTGTTCATGGCCTATGACATCATTTCAGAAGTCGGCTTTGGTGCTCCATTTGGCTTTGTCAAGGAGGGCAGGGATGTTGGAGGTCTGATCCAAGGCTTCCATGATGGTCTTACTCCTTTTGGTATCATGGCGAGGCTACATCCTTTCACCAACTGGGTCAAGAGCACTTTCTTGGGCAAGTACATGGTGGCCAGCCCTGAGCAGGACTCTGGTATCGGAACGTTGATGAGATTTCGCGATCGCTTGATTGATCAGAGGTTCAAGGATATTGAGAATGGTGCGACAGATGGACGTGTTGATTTACTTCAAACGTAAGCTGGCTTGTTTCATATCTCACGCTAAATGCTGACATAGATCTACAGGTTCATCGAGGCTAAGGATGAGGATGGCAATCCACTGGACATCAACTACATCAAGGCTGAGATTCTTCTCGTCCTTCTCGCCGGCGCTGATACCACTGGGACAGCCTTCCAAGCCATGATGATCCATATCCTCACCAACCCTTCCGTCTATAAGAAACTGATGGCCGAGCTTGACGAGGCTACTGTTGCTGGGAAGCTCTCCGAGATGCCGCAATACGACGAAGTCGTTGAGCACTGCCCCTACTACATCGCCTGCGTCAAAGAAAGTATGCGTCTCAATCCCTCGGCACCAAACATCTTTCCTCGCATCGCTCCACAAGACGGCCTCGAAATCTGCGGTCAATTCGTACCAGAGGGCACAGAAGTGACTTGTAACCCATGGCTCGTGCACCGTGATCCTAACATCTACGGTGATGACGCCGAAGTCTTCAAGCCTGAGCGTTGGCTGGATGAGGATAAGGCCAAGGTATATAACAAGTATAGCATGGGCTTTGGATACGGCGCCAGGGTGTGTCTAGGCCAAGATGTCGCGCGTATGGAGCTTTACAAGGGACCGCTGCAATTCTTGAGGAGTTTCAAGGTGGAGTGGGTTGATGAGAAGAATAGGGGAACATATGTTGTTAAGGGTGGCGTGAGTTACTTTGAGAACATGAATATCACGATTCAGCGACGAGAGGTCGTGGCATAAATTACATAATTGCTAGGACTAGAATCTCACTGAGCTCTCAGCCCTCACATACCACCAGAACGCGCAATTTAATACACCTAACCTTATCTCCTTGAAGAGAGGAGAGTTCGAGGTCCGCTATCCAGCAAGCGCGCTACTTTGTATGAACAAAATAAGCACTAAATCTTGAGAATATTCCGTTATAAAAACCTTTCATTCCTGCAACTAGAAGGTTTTATAAATTGTATATTACTTTCAAAGAAGAAATAGAATAACCATTTAGGACTTAGAGCTCTTGTCATCATTTATCTCGCTTAGCAATGACTGGCGCAATATTGAGGTGACCATCGTCGCAGTTGTCAAGAACGTCAAGTCCTCTTCAAGATCCCTCTTTTCGAAAAAGGCATATACAGTATAGCAGCCAAAACCCGCTTCTTTGACGTAGAAATACCTGTTCTCTTGTTTCTCCTCTTTTCCAAAAATGGCTCTCAAGTTCAGGATGAGGTCATCGTAGTTTCGGGCTATGTGCGAACGAATGTTGTGTTGGAACCATCCCTTGCCGCTTCTTAAGAAAAAGGACTCACTGACTTGACTCATATTGGATAGTTGAGAATTCTGAGGTTTTATCGCTGGGGTTGGAAAATTGGTAGAATTCTTCTGCTGTAAGCCAAATGGAAGTCTGGCGAATCTGACTTTTATAGCTCAGGTTTGGCAGACAGACCGTGAATGAATGTTGAAACTGACTGACTGTCACAGATAAGATTACGACTCATCTGAGTATAGGATCGTTTGGAGTTGATATACTTGGTAGCTGATGGTTACATGACGCGACTTTCTCGATTATGTGCTGTGAGCCTGAGACAATCCTGCACTGGAGCAGCACCGCATTATGCTGCACTGACGGCTTGATAACTTATGGTGTTTAGAAACCTGAAGGTTGAACTATTAACTGTAAAGACCAATCCTAGCTTACAATGGTTAAATGGGATAACATAATCACGCATAGTAATGCCGATTCGAAGAAAACGATAGCGAGACTCCGTTGACTACTACAGAATGTACAGGTTACTACAATTCTTTGGTCAAGATAAGACTGAATCATTTGCTTGCACTGAGTAGTAGCATTCTTAACAAGTAGGTTTTATCGACACACTTGAGAAAGTTCACTGAGGGGACGAATGCAACTTGTATTATATCTTGGTTTGAATCAATTGTCTCACAGTGAAGTATGCCACCGTTGTTGATAAGTCCTCAAGTTCTCCAGTTCGGCTCCCAGTTAACTCTACTACACCTCAGAGTCAATTCCCGATTCTTTTAATTCCATAAGCTCACTGAGTATGTTCCTGAACTCCCAGGAATAGATATCGTAGTGCTTAAGATCCACATGGCAGTAATGGTACTAGCCGGATTTTCCATCCCCTTTGAAAATGGTGTCCAATCCAGACTTTAGTCAAGTCTCGCTCCTAACTTTCCTACTACCGATTGAGACTCTGAAACAATCCACGCCTTCCACGCTTGTGAATTTGTCCCTTTAAACGAGAGGCATTTTGTCTTTTGGTTTTGCGATGTTAAGAAAATCTAATATGTTTCTGTGTATGTGTTTCTGTATGTGTATTTCTCACTGTGTGTGTGAATGGTATTTTGTCTTAGTGATCGCGTGATTGTCTTGTTGTCTTCTTGCCGAGAGTTTCAGGGAGAAACATGCAATACTTGTAGGATGAATAAACGGGAGGATCATTCAGCTTCAAGTGTCAGTTGACGTGTCTCGTCAGTGCCGTTGAAGCAACTGTGACAAAATCCTCTTCTGGGTCAGTGATCCGACTGACGAGTGGATGTGTTGTCAGCGCCGTTTTACTCTGAGTCACTTCTGCTGCCAGACCAATTCACTACACAGATGCCCTCCGCATCATTGGGAACCCGAAGGGCTTCCTCAGATAGTCAGTCACTGTCTCCAAACCACTCGACTGGCAACTTAGACTCACTGGTGGTTGGGAGTCCGTTTTCTATTTGACATTTCGGCCAAGAGCTATGTTCTATACCTCGAGTAGTCATTCAAATCTCATCTATACACTGATTGGGAATCTCAGAGAACGACAGGCGCATGCCGTCGCTAGCAGGTTTGGGGGACGATTCCAACAGCCGAAGAGTATGGTACCAGCTTGTGACAGGCACACTGTTTGCCGGGGCATATGGAAAGCGACTCAGCAAGCGAATGGAATTCGGATACCTATGGATAACTCAGAAGAGACAGGGATGCCCCAGAGCTTTGGAGGTAACTCATTACTCTTCAAAACCATAACGTCACGCGATTAAGTTCATTTGTCACGATACAAAAACTTGAACGTCATAAACAGCCGTACATTTCTAGGGAGCCCTCGCATGAAGTGCAGGCATTATTGGCATATCCGCACTTGACAACAGCATGTCTGAGCCTCGCCAAAGAACGATTTGACAAACTCATCGATACGACAGCAATTTGAAAGTACTTATTCACTGACCCGGCTCTTGTAATCGAATACCTCATGATTCTGACCTCTTTCAACTCTATACTATCTGACGTCTATTTTAGCTCTTGGTAGCCTTTATCTTATATCGATATAAGGCCAAGATCCCAGAAAGGCCGACTCTGTGAAATCCCGTCAGTAAGGACTCACGGAAACCAACGAGACTGTGTTTGCACAAAAAGTATACGTACAAGAGTTGCGAACATGCCAACGATTTGAGACCCTTTCCCATGAACGGTAGCCCAGCCTTTGTCTGTTCCGTAAGGGTAGCCAGGCGTTTGGACAGTTCGGTCGAGGTTAGTTCGAAGCTAGCGATATTAGCAGTGCCTTTCTCACAAGAGTAGGTTGTACGAATACCTTGAGTCCAACTATATGTGATCCACTCGTCTGTACGTCAATGCTAGACAATCTCTCACCAGAAGCGCCATCGATGGGGAAGGATACTGTGCTATCATGAGATTCGGGTGTGAAGTTCCTACGACCGGGATAGCTCTCGTCAAACGGGCCAAGATAACCAAGTTTGCAGTTATGTGAACTGTCTGTGTAGCGGAACTCAATCCCCGCCAAATGGCAAATATCAAAGACCCATACGACAATTTCCGACAATTGGGACAGCTTTTGACCATCTAATCCGCCGAAAAGAATGGTGCTTACTGGAAGATTGTATTTGGCTCGTGGCTCATCACCTCTGCTTCCGTTAAATAATAGCCCTTCTCTGGGTACTTCTGGATACCACAAACAGTTGTTGAACCACGTCTCCTGGTTAGGTAATTTATCGCGACTAAGTGAAACAAGCTTCAGCGCCTAATAAATATTATCAGTACGTGTCAGTCGTCTCAGCATGTGTTACGGCAAAATTCACATCGAACTCAGCTTTCACTGCAGACACTCCTTGGGATCCTTGTAATCGCCACCTTGGGAGACCAGCTGATTCGCCCACCCAGCCAGTGAGAGTTCCATCACTACAAACGGCGGCAATTCCCTTGACGCCGCGTAAGTCCATGGCAAGTTCCCATCCTTGGATTGGCTGGTCAAGAGGAAGTAACAGATGGTACATGGTATCCTCATGCTGATATCCCAAAGCATGAGATCTTCCATCGTTATCAACCAGACTGAAGCCAGAGATAAAGCTTCCACCCTCTGTATGAACGAATGATACGGATATTTGCCGGAGCTTCACAGGCTCTGGAAAGTATAGCGCACGAGCCCTCAAAATTCGAGAACCGTAGTGGAAGCTTTTCCCTGGGTCAGCAACGGCGCGTGAAGCTGTATACCATGACACTTTATTTTCGGAAACGCTCTGACCCGGGTCACTAGGCATGTTGTCGAACCACGTGCCCAAAGGAGATCCTTGGCAACAAACGTAGTCCATTTGAGTAAGAGTAGCTTGAAGACGTTTAGCAAGACCCCAGACCCGCCGGCGGTTGATAAGACTGGGGACCTCGCGTGCCCATATGTTCAGGGAATGATACAAGGCCATCCATGATTCAGGAGGCCTGTCGTGAACTTCAGGCAAGTAATTGAACTCGTGACCAGGTTGGAAGCGGGATGCCCAGAAGCTTTCGGGTAACTCCAAGGTTGCAAAGACAGGAGATGCAAGCCGTACGGAGCGAACATCTGATGTCGGTAGAAGTATAACAATTGCTTGAAGGAGTTCCGGGGCTAAGCGAGAAAATGCGTCGCTTTTGAGACATTGTACAGTTGGCTTTAAGCGACTCATGAAGACGTCGGTTTGTAGGTGTACAGCTCCCTCGATGGCTTTGACAAGGCTGGGGATGTGGTGTGGATCCGATCGCATCGCTGGAGGTATAGATGCCCAGGAACGGAAACAACTGGTCAGCACAGGTATATCGTACGTATGTTCAGTTTTCGAAGCACCCCCGTAGTCATGGCCCCAATCAATCAGGGTATTCGCGTCAGTCGGCATAGAAAGACAGGCTGCAAAAAGGTTGTCAAGATTTGGTGTGTAATTCTTTGTGAATATGGACCAGCACGATTCATGGAAGCCATAGCCCCAGGCCTCATCAAATGCCTCGGGATCTATGAAAATTGTCGGATCGCTCGGCGTCAAGCCAACGTCGATGGTAGGTCCCGGCCCGGAGCGGCTATCGTGGCGAGAATGAAAATTCGCTGGGACAATGACCGAAGGGATATCATCGTATTCTCCGCATCGTCCAACGCCAGAGACAGCTGTGCGCTTCCAGCTTGTGCCCTCAATCCAAACTGCACGTGTCAGGTTTGTGCAGTTCGCGACTCGGTCAAGATCAGGCTACTCACCCGCCCGGATATTCTCAATCCAGGCCTCATTGAGGCTCCTCGTGAAGGGCATTCCGCAAACTGTGCAGTATTTCATTGTTGGGTAATGACTACAATCGGCATTGTCGGGTTTTGCGAAAGGCTAGAAGACTGTGCAATCGCAATAGCAAAGTGGGGGATATCTCCGACTTGGCCTGTGAGAGTCGCCCGTTATCCGCCCTAGCCGCCCACCTAAGCGCCCACTTAAGATTTCAATTTGCCGTCTGTCCCGATACTAAGATTCCTTAAGATACATTGCCGCCCATTAAGACGCAAGAGGGATCGTATTCCTCTTGAGCAAATAACCAAGACGGCTTTTCTAGCAATCTTTCTAAGCAAAATCTACTTTCATTTACACTCATCTCAAGTATTTCTCAAGTATATCTTACTGTGATGGCTGGCGGACGCCCACCCTACCTTCCAGCGCAGGAGGATGTTGAGGATACGGTATGGCTCAAACGACATTTCAACCGGGGGAGCATGAACTCTAACTCTGTTTTCAGTACATGGATCCGCAGTATATCCCGTGCGGTGACTACACTGTAGCGCAAATTAATCCAGGCTCCCTTGAATTCAACGTCTGTGAAGCATGGACACTCATCCTGAAAGATGTCTTTAGCATCTATCAAGGCTTCATGGTCAACCATGACGCCGACGTCCAAGGCCAAAAGATCGATATGGAGGTTTGTCACTTGAAGAATCATCGAAGGCTTAACTTCCTTGCTCTTGTCCTTAAGCGATATTCATCCTCGAATTCGGATCAAGCACTGGCGGATGCCGAAACTCAGTTGAAAGGGCACCTGGAATCTCTGGGTAACACACAGGAGGGTAGGCTATGGAGTGCGCTGTGTATCGGCAAGATTGTTCAATTCTACCGATGCAGCAAGGAAAACGGCAAGGTTGAGCTCTTTGCGCTTCATGATGGCATGCTGCGGATTGACCGGCAACCCCAGACAGTGAAACAGTGGCTGCAGCATATCAGGTCAATCATCATGTCATAGGGTACCGATATATGTTTTTCTTTTGCATTTTCCATTATTATTTGTTCGGTCTAGTTAGTGCATTGAATCTTGGGTTTTATATCCAGTCATTCTTTTTCTTTGTATATTTAGTCATTACCTTTGTACTGATTTAATTCTCACACGCATTCAGTCAGATGCTGATTTTATGTTTTTCCAGATGGGAAGGCTATGGTTACGGTTTGTCACTCGGCAACATATCTCATAGAGAAAAGACTCGAGATAATGAATAGATAGTTGCCAATCACCTAGGGTGATCAATTTGGACCAACATTTCACATGTCTCACTGTATAATTGGTACACTTTGTGGAACAAGGGCGTGGCAAAAACAATTCTTCAAAAGAAGACTAAATGAATTATATTAAAAACATGCGAGAGCGGCCTTAAAGGCTGTAATAAACAATTAACTGAGCTCGAAAGAAGCAACGCTGTCGTACATCATAAAGTCGTTAAGCGATGTTTCAGCTCCAAGAATATAGCAAGCAGGATATGTGCTGTCAACTTCCTTGAAGATAGATGTGCAATGTGGTCATGTATCCACAGAAAATATGTAGTTGTGTTTTATATCACATCGAAACGTTGCTGTAACCTCAGCAGAATGCGACAATATAGACTGAGAAGATGCTTCATAAGACGCTGCCTGTTTCATGTCATACTGAGAGGATTCGCAGCAAAAGAGAAAAGTAAGGCTTTCAAATCTCTAGACCCAAACTCTGAACTCATTCTCGAGATGCCGTAGTACAAGACACAGTGCTGGTAGCAGTATATCCAGACTCAGTATAAATACTGGCCATAAATAGGAACATACGGATAAGTAACCACTGGTACTAGTACAGGTGCAGCATAAGCCACTGGCAGACTCTGTGCATAGTAGGCAGCCGTAAATCCCTGCTGATACCCCGCAGTATGAGCAGCGATATACGTGTTGTACTGCATTGAAGAGACGCCAGCACTCGAGATTGAGTTCGCCTGGCTACTCGGCTCGCTCGAGGGGAGAGGCTTTGGTACAGCGCCCCTTTTATACCCCTTTGGCCGGTATTTAGCCAGACAAGCTGACCTCTCTGTCCTCCCTGGGTGGTACACCACATCAAACTCCCCGATCGCAGCAGAGCTGATGATCATACGTACTGGGCCAGGTGACCCAGACACGTAACCCTTGTTCAGACAGAAGGGGTATTCTTTCCAGGGACCCGACGACTGAAGAGCAAGCTCCTCTTTGTTATGAAATCGCCGCGGGTATATGGACTGGCTTGATATTGGGCTAGCTGGAATTTGCAGTGCCTGTTTCCTGACCTGACTTGCCGGAATTTGTCGGTACCACTTGTCCAAGGTCAAGTCAGAGAGTGAATAGTAGGAGCAGTCCGACTCTGTCTCCCAATTGTTTTGTGAAGATGGAGGGGATGGCAATCCTCCTTGGGTATTAAGCTGGTCCAATTGACGCAGCGCTTCGGAAGTAAGAGCAGACATTTTCAAATAGAGATATGTCGCTTAGAAAGATGTGAAGGTGAAGATGGGAAGAAAGTCGGGGATAAAGAGAGTGTGGAGATATAAATTGAGAAATGACAACAGTCAAAGTCTGTTTGCTATTGCTGTGTCGAAATGTTGAGTAAGTGTAGCCAAAGCTTGATGATGTCGAAATGAAGAGAAGTGTGTGCGCTACGCTGGTATGTAGGCCAGAGTCTGACGACTTGCTGAAAGTAGAGAGTGAATGTGTGAGTGGCTGGCAGAAAAAAGCTGAATAAACAGATAAGACAACGTTGTGGCACAAGCATAAGCTGAGAGCAGAAGACAGACACTTGAGAGCAGACAACTGAAGAGTATGAAGAAGGGAAGTTCAGAATTCAGGATCAAGGGGACAAGAGGGGGATTTATACGTAGTATTGGTTAGAGTTTGAGAAGAGGGCAGAGCACCAAGACCTATACCCTACTGATTCTAGAAGATCGTGGAGGGAAAACGAATCATCCATCTTGTCTGGCTCAACCAATCGTCGTGAACAAAGTGAGTCTGACATTGTAATAAGGTTGAGTTAAGGTTGGTACCCGAGGACCGTGAATGAACCCTATCTTCCAACTTGAATGAAAGGTGGATACGTCAGAAGTCAAATCTACCGTTATCAAGTATGCTGGTTTTGACAAGTCTAGAGTAGAACCGCAACAAGGAGTTCAGCAAGAATGAAAGACAGGAATGAGCTGAAAGAAAAGATTCATGGCAAGATAAATGATGTATATAGGCCTGGGAGAAAAGTTAGAGCACAGGGTCCTCACGGTTGCTATGGGCAGAGGCCGAGCTGTGAACGTCATCACTCAACAGTCTCAGAATGTCTCGTGGATGAAACTACCTCGAGGCGTGCACTTCGGACAGTCGCGTAATGTGAGAACCAGTATCGAAGTAAGTCGCGCGATATTAGCATCGGATTGATAGCTTGAGTCATAAGATGGTACAGAAAAAGAGGACAAAATGGCAGTTAAAACTCTATTTCCTGTGACATTATTGGACGACTCATGTTCACGTCATATATGATACACAAGACTAGGTTTCACAACCGCGCGAGTATTTAGACTTTGTGCCGAATAGTCTAAGTTTGCCATCAGTCACTTCAAGGTCAAAACCTAAATCGGTTGCATAGGGGTGGATCCCCTTGTGTAAGCTTTGGTATGAGCAGAGTTAGACCTATGAGGCTCGCGAGTCCAGGGGGAGGATCAGCTAAATTTTAGAATGTAGACGATTGGGCCTGACATTGGTTTATCCTTGTTTTGATGGCTATCATGGTTTGCTAGCAGCATGGCTCAGAGTTGGTTGCATGACACCCAGAGATATCGCCCCAGTCATGACTGGCTTCTGAGGTACATGTAGTAGGCAGAACCGCTTCTGCTGTGTTCACGATCGGATACTTAATGATAAAATCGATGGCGATGCACTAGAGTGTAATTGCATAGTCTTGTCCCCTTCTTTCATTTTTAATTCGTGCATCGTATCATAGGTCTATAGCCAATATATACTTTGGAGTCTCCCATACACAGTGATCTTGCATCGCCAAGATTTGGTCCCTTCACGCCTTCTCTGGTCCCTGAGCATATTTTCTCCACAGAGGGTTCCCCAACAAACTTTCCATCGCACTGTTCTCCGTACCAACAAAAACTTCAACACCAGGACCTGCCTCAGGCCGATCAGGCAGAATAATATGCATCGAGTGAGTCACTCCCACTGAGGGCGGTCGAATAGCCTTGATTCGATCCCCCAGGGCAGGGCCCCATTGGATGTCATAGAAAGGAAACTCTCTCCAGGACGAGAACAACGCATGATTGCCTGGCATGTCCAGGAAGATAACAGGTACCAGTCGTGACACGTTACCAAGACCATCCACGAGAGAGCTGATGGTAGGTAGGTACGTCTCTTTGGACTTATTCACGGCGCCTCGGACAACAAGAGCAATGTCTGCTAGGCTAGCATCGTCATGTTCCAGAATCTGCTCGATGTCCATGACGGCTGGTGCGAAGCCAAGAATATTGCCAAGAGTATGCTTGTGAATAGGCTTTCCAGCACGACGACGAGCATCAAGAGCCAGGCCAACCATAGATGGGCCAGTGGGTTTATCCTCGCCCTCCTTCTTCCCATGCTGGGCTGTCATAGTGCACCGCCAGACCAGCGCTGTCAAAGCATCGGTCGTGGAGACGTAAGAAGAAATGTCGTCCGACTTGAAAATCTTTGCGTTGCGAGGCGCTGCAGCTTCTTTAAGTTCTTGGATCTTCTCAGGGGAGAAGTAAAAGATGTGACCGTGGTGAATTGGTGAAGCCAGTTTTGGTGGGGGTCCTTCAGGTGTGAAGGGTACTTCGACGTACTCTGGATGATCCTCGGGCTTGCCGACGATGGTATCAGATGGCTTCATCAATTTGGCTCTATCATCGCAGGGGATCTCGGCTGGGTTCTTGATAGGCAGGCCTTGAGCTTTGCGGACTTCCTCGGCGAAGATCTCAGTAAACTTATACGCTGTTGTGCCATCGATGTAGGCGTGAAGGAAAAGGACGTTGAGGAGAAGACCGCCCTCGATGAAGTTGAGCTGCACCATGGTAGTGTTCAGTCGATCCCCAGCACGAGGCCATTCCCCGCCTAGACCCCGTTGACAAACAACATCAGGGTCCAGAACAGAAGTAGGATATCCCCTACGCTTCAGCTCCTCAAAACTAGGAAAGTCCTGATCTCGAAGGTCCTTGACGAGAAAGTCATGTTCAATCTCATCACCATAATGACGGAGCTGCAATAGCCCAGTCTCGAGATAGTCAGCAGTAGGAACAGCCTCACACCCCGCAATGGGCGTACGCTCTTTGAACGCCGAATAAGCCGTCTTAAGAATAGACGCTATCTCCTCAGCATTGTAACTCTCACCAAGTTCAAAGTGCAGAAGACTTCGGATCCATCCCATAGGACCAATCTTCTCAGTGGGAAGTAAAGGGGGAGCGAGATCAGGAAGTGGTGTGACATCTTCGGTAGCGATGGTCTTGGAGTGGAGAGCGGGTTGGTCTACGACCAGAACCTCTGTTTTAGCGGGAGCCATGATGAAGGATGGGAAAATGTGGGTATGGTTTGTTTTTTTCGTTCGGGCTTTGGTGGAAGGGGGCCTGGCTTCTAATACTTGGACAAACGAAAGGGGTTTTTAACAGGCGAAGGTCGCCACGCGGAGAGATGGACTGTTTTGGTCCTGAATCTTCTTGTTGACCGTGTGCGTTTCAGGGCGTGCTGCCGCGGTGGTTACATTGTTGGTTCCGAGTATGAGGATCTGCGGTGTTGGTTGGGGAGGATAGACGGGGGCCAAGCTTTCTTGGGCAGCTCGCTTGGGATAAAAACGTTGCGATAAAGCTCGACATCCATCGACTAACACACCTTTCGGACCAAGTTGAGTTGGATTCGGTGGGTTTGACTGGTTGCATGGCCAATAGTATCGTACCCTTCTATCTTAGGGATCGAGAGAAACGTTGTATCGACCAATTGCGGATTGATGGCCCAGCATGCCTCGTCTAGCAATCATCTTTGAACTTAAGAAGAACTACGCAAAGCAGCATCCAAAGTGGAATATCAGCCAGTGGACCTTTCAAGGGCCAATATGCGTTTCCAAAAACGAATCCTCGGACCAAATCCGACATGCCGGAGCCGCTGGTCCCAGGATCACCTTCGACTCCTTTACCCATCTGAGAAGCTAAAGCCGTGATAGTCTCTAAATCAAGATAACGCAGACTAAACGAGCCCTTGAGTGAAACATTACAAGCATTTGTCGTGGATCCCAGCGGGTCCTGTCTGCATTGAACGGTTGAACATGGACCAAGCCCTGAAACGTGCTTGTGCCGGCTGTAAATCCCCGTAATATCCGACCGGAAGTACGTCGCGGTGGCAGGGATTTACTTCCGGTGGTGCCATTTCAGAGCCGCAAGTTTCGTCTTGGCAGTTCATCTCCCGTCTGATACGGGTCAGATCTCAGTCTGGATATAACTACCATTAATATCAGGAATAGCCTGACCTAAGTAATGTAGACTTATTTCAAGAGGGTCGATTGGTTCAAAAGCATGGTTTAAGTGATTTAAAGAGTAATCCCTCCAAAGCCAGAGGCCCCTCCTAGGATTTTTCATTCTCCATAGCAGCCAACAAAAGGTAGCATCGAAGTGGACTCCAGCCCCATCAAGGCCTGCACCGAGTTTTCACAAGTGGCCTGTTTGGTTTCATTTCCGCGTAAGTAAACGAAGAAAAGAACGAGCCCGTAACGGCTAGAGATTTGCAGTGGAAGCCTCGCCACTGGAAAAAGAAACGCCCATGTTGTCCATGTATCTCGCAATGGTGATTACTCGACTAGGCGGGTAAAAGCCCATTTAACTAACCAATAGCCCATGGTATAACTTGAACCACCATTTTTGTCTGTGATGTTCGCATACAGCTAGTCTTATAACGCAGATATGGAAGTTGACCCTAACATCGTAGCCATTTTTGGGCCACCGCCGAAGGGTCTGGATCTTGAGAAGAATGTCATCACCACTTACAATACCGTCGTTTGCGTTGTTCTCGGCATTGCTGTCACGGTAGTCGCTTTGCGATTCTACGTGAGAAACATGAAGTCAGCGAACATCGAGATGGACGATTGGGCTGTGTTGGTCAGTTTGGTAAGTTCTTTCACCGAAATGATCGGGTTTTGGCTGACGCGATGCAGCTTTGCGCTTCGGCAACTGTTGCTATGACAATACTGGGTAAGTACGCTCTATTAATCCTTATGAGTCTTTATGTTAATGGGTGATAGCTGGAGAGCATGGCTCGGGAGCTCATGTTTGGTCAATCAAGCTCACCACTCTTGTCGACGTCTTCAAGGTACTTCTACCACCGAACTAGACCATTCTCTCAGTCCTATACTCACTCAGCGCCAGATTGTCTACGCCGAGCCCTTCGTATACGCCCTCGCCGTCACATCCGTCAAAATCAGCATCCTCCTCCTCTACCGTCGCCTCTTCCCCCTTGGAATCGACAAAAACCGAGTGTACACAATAATGTTCTGGATAGCGACCTTTTTAACGACCGTATACCCTTTTGTCCTCTGGATCACCATGCCTTTCGCCTGCAAACCCGTCAGTCATTTCTGGAATCAATACCTTGGTGCTAAGGGCAAGTGCATCGAAGTCAAGCTGTTCTTCCTTGTTCTTGGAATCATGAACATGATGAACGATATCATCATTTTGACTGTTCCGATACCGAGAATTTGGACACTTCATATGAACAATAAGACCAAGATTTCTATTATTTGCATTATGCTTCTTGGCAGCTTGTAAGTGGCCGTATAATACTATGGTGGGATTCCAGCTGATTATTTGTAGTGTCTGTGTCGCCAGTATCGCACGCATTTACTACCTCTGGGGCTTCTTTCAAAACCTCGACGCAACATGGTGGATGGGCCCGTCTTTCGCGTGGTCCAGCCTCGAGCCCTGCGTCGCAGTCATCTCTGCTTGTCTACCAACCCTAGCGCCTCTCTTCCGCATCAAGCGCATCAATTCGACTTCACGTGGTACACCATCAGGACCAACTGACCTATCCAAATCTGGTTCCAAACACTTCCAACTCTTCAGTGTTAACAGGACGAAAGGGAATGCTTTCGGCAGTGATGATGATGAGGTCGAATTGACGTACGATGTTGGGAGGGGCGGAACAGGGGATGGGTCGATTTGGAAGAATCAGGGCGGATCGCCTGCCGAGCAAGGAATTGTTGTTCAGACGCAGGTCTCGGTGACACATCAAGATAGGAAAGGCCGTACTAGCACTGAGTAGATCTCGCTTTTCTAGAAGCAAAAAAAGAAAAAGAAGCGTTCAGAAGTCCACGCTTGGAGTTGATGTACATAATGCAAGACAGCGCTCTCTAAATAACACCACTGGATCTTTTTTGTTCTCTTAGATACTACCAGATGTTTATGACTTGCTTAACTATACAATGCTACCGTTACTGATTCAGTGTAGAGCGATGGTCCCGTAAACAGTGTACCCTACACGGTTCAATTCATCCTCACAGAAAGTCCAATGGAAACAATAAGTTGGCCCGGAACAGGGCCGCATAACACAAATCACAATATCATCACCCAATAACAAGAGTTTATGCATAAAATTCATTTACCACTAACGCCATATGTACTATAGAACAACTTGTGTACATGCTCTCTAAAGTAAAGACTTACCTGCCCCATTCTTCCTAAATGCAAAACCGCCACAATTCCAACAGAGCCACGACCTGAGCGATATGTCCCCTGTTGCCCTTCTTAGATGTTGCTACAAATCATCTTAAACCCCCAGAACCCCACGTTTCCCCCTGTTTCGCGACAATCACCAGCTGTTAAGACTCCGGCGCCCTCCAATAGCTTGAATCTCGACAAGCTTCCTCTCCAGTCTGTCGATTGCGTACTTACAGTTGGATCGCATGATCCCGTTAAGTCCCCGATAGTACTTATGTTGCGCCTTCTCCTGAAGGGCAACGATCTCTCTCTCAATCTCCCCACGTCTTCGAGCCTTGCTGAGCTCTTCCAAATAGATCAAGTAGTTCTGTGGAACCATGACCGAAGTACCTCTTTTCTGCACAAGGGCAGGGTCCTCGCCGCGCTCTTTAGCTACCCAGTAGTCTAGATCATACTGGGATATCTCACAAAGCTCGCCATAGCCTTGTCGACCGATCATATGGGTCCCATCATGGATGGCCTGCTCATACATTGCAGCCGTCAGGGGATCCAGCCGCAGATGCTCCACGACAAAGTCTCTACGGCCATCTGGGGTGAAGAATGTAGCTGTACGTCTGTATGCCATGAAGGCTGGTGGTCCAGCCATGTGCTCTGGTCGCTCAGCCGTGTATGCTGGCGGTTCCGCTCTGTAAGCGGGAGGCGATGGTCGGTCTTGTGCTGATCGCATCTTGCTGTTGTCTTGTGAAAGTTGTGAGAATGTGTAAGAGAGTTAGGTGGGAAGTTTAGAAATTTGTTAGTTGAAGAGGATATACTCTGGTGTGATTGCTAAGAAAAGCTGGTGAGGAGGAAAAAAAGCTGCCATGGCCCAGGCGGAAGGGAACTATTTATTTGATATTTCTCTCTACTGTGTTTCCCATCACTGTCAATTTGTTCAAGTCAAGTCCATATATTCAATCAATTTGGATCAATTGTGCCACCAAACTTCTTCGCAAGTCAGATGAACATGCTGACGATATCGGCATGACGTATGGTTTACAAAGTAGGACGAGCTCCGTTTCGCTTGAAATGACAGACACAGCGCAGAGCTCTTGGCATTACTATTTAGAACGTTGTTTATCTTTTTGTGAATGACAGTTATGTGTGTTGCACAGGTATGCCAATAAGTGTTAAGCGTGTTGTGAGGACTGACAGCCTGACAATCTGTGATGAGGGTTATCAGCTGGGCAGTCTTATCTTATCAGCTTATCGCTCACAATCTTTGCTCAGGGTTGTTTCTGTAAGGTAGATAAGAACAACGACACACATGCAAATGATCCGCTCTTGCAAATTACATTATTTGATAGAACAAATGTCATATAATGAATGTATGTGTTGTTAGCTAATAATTCACTAGATCAAACTATCGATTTTAGAGTTTGGTGAGACGTGATGAGCCCCAAGTGGCGGCAGCTAACAGACCGCGTTCCCCCTCCCTGACGATTCCTCCCTTGAGAACTGTTCTCCCATTTCAAAGCTCACGCTTGCAAGCTTGTTCACCCTTCTCAATCGCTGCCACTTCTCCAAAATTCGTTATCATTTTTCGAAATGTCGGATCGTTTTGATAGCTTCCCCTTCATCAGCTTGCTGAGTGGCTGGGGAGTCGTGAGGTAAGGCTGCAACTGCCATGAAATTGGGTTGAACTGACTGATTGTTCTCTGCACAGCGGCCCCGGATTATTGTAAGCTCCTTGAAGTTCATCAATCGGTTGTCAACTTACCCAGTACAGCATGCTACGCAGCTTGGTATCCGGCATCACAACCGCAACGGTCGTCGGCGTCTCAAGCGGCATGGCTGGCAGCATGATCTGGGGAACAGCAGGCCTACCCTTCATCATCGGCTCATCGCTCGGGTTCGCGTTCGGTAGCTACCGCTGGTACGAAGTAGCGACTAGGGAAGCCATGGTTCAGCTAGAACTCTACCCTGCGCTGCTGCAGATGCATATCACGTCCAACTTTCCTTGGGTGCCGGATCTGCATAGTAGAAAGAGGGACTGGTATACGGCCGAGACGTTTCGGAAGTCGTGGGTCATGAAAAGCATGTTGGTTGTTGGTTGGCTTTCTGCTGAGTCGTCGCTTCGCGAGATTCGTGAGCGGAGGGAGGCGAGATTGGTGGAAGAGTATGTCGCTGCTGAGGAGGAGTCAGAGTGAGTGCGCTCACCAGCAAACAGCTACCTACCGGTGCATTTGCCTTGTTCAATGTATCGAGGCCGACAGGTCGTCAATAAATCCGCACGCGATTCCTAACATTCCTCTGATTTCTGACGGCATTTGGCAGGGACAGCGTTGGTGGCCTGTGATTGGATACTGTGGCAACGCGTCGGCCAGAACAACCCCGCTTTTGAGATGGCGTGTCTCCATAAGCTTGAACCCGCATGAACAGAGGCTTTGAACAGATCAACAATAGAGCATGGCGAGTATCAGTATCTAGTTCTAGTTAATAAGAAAGGTATAAGCGACAGACTTAAAAGCGAAGCAGCTCTATTTAGAGCGAGTGAGTCGCATGAAATGTAGTTGAAACATCAAGCGCTAACATATCTAGACTAGATCATCACTACAATATCCAATGAACGACTCTCAGCTTCAAGGGATGGCTTCAATCGCCCCAGCGGCCAAGCTAGCCGTCCTCATCGACGCAGACAACGCCAGCGCCGCCATGATAGCGTTCGTCCTCGCCGAGTTCGCAAAATACGGCACCACCTTCGTCAAACGCGCTTATGGCGACTGGACCAGCAACCGCCTGAACGGCTGGAAGCCCCAGCTCCTCCACAACTCCATCCATCCTATGCAGCAGTTTGCATATACCGTTGGAAAAAATGCCACAGACTCAGCCATGATCATAGACGCTATGGATCTGCTATACTCTAACAAATTCGATGGTTTCTGCATCGTGTCGAGTGACAGCGACTTTACGCGTCTTGCGTCGAGGATTAGAGAGTCGGGGTTGATGGTTTATGGGTGTGGAGAGCGCAAGACGCCGAAGCCGTTTGTCACGGCGTGTGATAAGTTCATTTACGTTGAGAATCTTGTGCCGAGATCTGGAACTCCGTCGATCGAGGCCGATGTGGCTGGACCGTCATCTGCATTGCGGCTCAATGGGGGATCGCCTAGCGATAGACCTCCCCGTGGCCACGCTCCAATCTCCGCGTTTACCAAGGGCAAGGGTCTTTTTATGGACTCACCTGCGCCTGCAAGAGGCTTGCTTCCTGAGCAACCAACTCCGGGACCTTCAAATCGTGGAAAAGTCGCACGCCTTCCCGAAAGGGTCGAGATCCAGAAGGACAATGCTGAACCGCGGGCGAGGGTCAATGGTGAATCATCGGCAGGGCCATCCAGTGTGCCAAACATCAAAGCCGAGCCCCCCGACGCAGCACCGTCCGTTCCCGCATGGAACAGCACAACAAACGGCAAGCGAAAGAGGCTCGACTCCGATGATCCCAACAGTCCTACGCGAACCAAACCTCGAGTATCATCACCTGAACCAGGCGAGTTGGAGCCTGAGCCGCGCGCAGTTGATGATCAACTCATAGAATGGCTTCGCGAAGCGGTTGAGGCAAGAACCGGTGAAGATGGCTGGGCTGGCCTTGCGGCCGTCGGAGCGCTCATGAACAGATGGCACCCTGACTTTGATTCCCGATCGTATGGGTTCAGGAAACTACATGAGCTGATAGCGTCAACGGGGCTGTTTGAGATTGAGGACCGGCGTCCTGGAGAGGGCAAGCCCATTGTCAAGTATGCGAGGTATCTCATAGATAGAGACGACGGAGGTTCGGTTGACTCACGCCCAACAGGGATATTATCTTACGATAACTGAGTTTTCACGTGTAAGGGGCGTTCTGTTTGAAGCGGCGCGTTTTGGGAATTTTAAATCCTAATCAATGTGTGATCTCTGAAAGTTCCTCTCCTGTTGTGCACTGCCTTCAACATATTGGATTTAAAAGTAATACGAATTTCCGTCTCCTCCCCTTCTCTTTGTCTCACAACATATTGATGTCACGTACTCCTCCAAAAGCATTCGACATTCCTTCTCCAGACATCAACCCATATACAAAAGCTTCCCCGACTAAGGAAAAGTCCTCCGTCCCCTTGATATTACGAAGAATAAAAGGCGTCTCGCAACCCTGAAGAATAGCCACTTTGTCGCCGATCTGTGCATTCCAAGGCGCCAGTCCCATATAGCCCCGATAAGTTACGAACAACGAGCGATGCGCACATGCGTCGTAGATGCGCTTTATATAACCTCCATACTTTTTCTTCCGTTCGGAGAAATCCCCCGATGGATGTTTCAGCACCTCGCCGGTTTCCAGAATAGGCACAGGTCTAATCTGGAGAAACTGGGCATTCATCACAACCTCGAGGTCCCTCATTTCCATCTCAAGCGTAACGGTCTCAGATACTCCTCTTGATGCCATTTCTGGTAGCTCACGACCCCATCCAGTTCGGTCATACCACGTCTCGATGTAAGCCCAGTCATCACTGTCAGCAGCTTCAGCACCTGTATAATCGGCTATCATTGTTCTCCAGAGGGCGTTGGTGCGACCCTCAGCACCACCATAAGGACAATCCGGAAGCTCAATCAGGGCAAGATCTTCCCATTCCGCAAGAGCGCTGATACCCTTCCTGGAGATAGGGGGCCTCTCAGGTTCGGGGTGCCATACGGGGCCAAGCTGTCTGATTTCATCAATAATCTGGCCCTTGAGAGACAGCACCCGTGGTTCGGAATGGTCATTTAGTGTTGCGGTAGTGTTTCCAGATGCGAAGTACCGAGGCTGCGATTGTGAGAAATTAACCAATGGCTTAGGATCCCATCGGCTTGGACACTCCCAGTTGGCAACCCAAGAGGACAGCCTGGATAGCTTCTGCCGAAGAAGCTCTTTTTCATTTCGCAATCTGTGCTCTCTCGTCGTCTCTCCGACTCCATACACAACCTTTGCACGTCCAAGGTTGTCCCAGATCTTGGACCATCCCGGAGATAGTTCTCTCTGTTTGATGTAATGCTCAGCTCTCACTGGTTGCTGACCCTCCAGTGGGCTCCATTCGAAAGGTCGTTTGGTCCTATCCCTATTGTCTCGAAAGAGCGATTTCTCTTTGCTTGGTATTCTCTCCCAGCCATCAGGTAGTCTCGCCCAGCCTCTTCTTGGATTCTTATCTGGCCCATCGTGAATGAGAGCCTGGATGTCATAATATCTTGACTGCTCCAGGACGCTATATACCTCTTGATTTTGAGCGCCATTATAAACGCCTGACCAGTGTCTTGTGCAGTTCAGCACATGCAGGCTGCCCGTGACTAGAATCATAGTTCTTGCGAAGTCACGGTACACCTGCGGCACACCGAGATTATAATCCGGACTTATCTTGGCAGCCACATCAGGATGTACAATACCCAAGAACCCATAGATCCTGTCATGCGCAACGGTGCATTCTAGCGTTCGGAACTGGTATAGCACGTCCAAAAGGTCGAGTCTCCCACCGTTTGAATACCATTGTTGATGATAGCCAGAAATAACCCCGTACATCTGATCAGGAAACACGTTTCGATCACTCAACTTGACACCAAACACATCAGCCTCAGCCTGCGTCCTCTTAAGTCGTTTGAACAGAGATGCCACTGCATCCCACGTGATGACATCGTCTCCGCAAATTATGTGGATGTTCTTTGCGAGCACGACCTCTTGAATGATCCAAGTTCGGCGCCACCACGGTCGATCGAGGAGCTCACGAACTTCCCCGTTGATTTGCTCTTCTATCAATCTCGATCGATTCATCCACGCGATGGAGCTTTTGACAGACTTGAGAGATGGAAGTGTTGGTTTGCCGTAGTCTTTGTCAATCTTCTACTGATGCTAGCCAACACTAGCCATCCTATTCTGGATTAGCCTCAAGCCTAGAATACTACCATCAGTAGGCTCTCCCAACCAGACCAAGACCTTTTTTGCTTGACCGTAGATCTTCTGCATAAGGGGAACTTGTGTATTCTTCTCGTCCACGTCAGCCTGATTGATACATATTGCATCAATCCAGAGCACTCTCTTCTCCCTCTTCCGTCGCAATCTGCGGAGCGCGGCAGCGGCATTATCCCCCACGAGAAAATCATGGTTACTGAGCGAGATATTGCAGCCGTTGCCGGGATCTCCCCAAGTGTATGATAGAGCCTCATAAGCGGGGTTCGAGGATAGAATGGCTGGCTCGAGGAAGCATTGTATAGGTGCGTCGTGTTTCGAAGCGGGATGAAGTATCAACAGCCTGATCTGACCATCGGATGATCGCAGAAACTGATATGGCGAGGGGTTCATCGTTTGCTGCCTGAAATCGTTCAAATTGCCAAGCCATGGATTTTGTCTTATTACCGTTCATTTAAGTACGAATTTTCCGGGGCCTGATAGCTCGGCAAGGGGGTTGAAATCCAGACCGAAGCGCCGTGGCGTTATGCAGTTCGCTAATGGCGGTACCTGATTGGTGTCGGTCTGCTACACCTTGTTTCCAGCGCATATCAGCTGCTGAAGCCCAGTTCATCACAGCCTTCTTCTTACCATGTACCTATGGAATGACAAAAATAAAGCCTCTTTCCTACCAGGCAAGCACCTCTGGCGATCTTCCTCTTGGGGAAGAAAAGATGGGTTGAGGCAGATATTCTTTCAATATTAAAGTCCAGAAGGGCTATTCTGGTTATTAGAGGAATGGTCTCTCGTCCATTCATAGCTTTTCAGTGTTTCTATAACAGCAGCACATTATCCCGCCAGCTCAGCTCTCGCTGGATTAACAGGCAACTCAGACTTGCCCGTGTCTTGCATCTCCGAAGCTTCTACACTATACACCTGTTTCACGCCACTAGACGCCTTCCCGTCTCCATCGAGCTCAGCCTTCTGATATCCAGATTCGGTAGTGTGAGTAACTGCACCAGGTGGTCTCTTCGCCTTTTTCCCAATTAGAAACCCAGCACCAAGGCCGAGAAGGATAAGGCCGGCTACACCGACTCCCGCACCAATTCCCGCCTTTGCACCAGTGGAGAGTCCACCAGTACTTCCTGAAGATGAGCTCCCACCACTTCCACTAGAAGAACTTCCTCCTTGTTTTGAATCCCCGTCTTCAAGATCTGCTTCGTCGGTTGGTGTGCTAGGCTTGCGTTCGATTGCAGGCTTGGTATGGTTACCAACGCACTTGTAAGATCCCTGGACAATGTGATTGAGGAAATGCTCATCGAACCAAGAACAATCCATGGTCTTATCGCCAGCGAGATAGAAATCTCCTGTAATGACCTCGAGACTAAAGAATTCAACGTTGGTAAATGGCCCAGTCATGTTGATGTTATCAGCCTTTTTGAGCAAATTGGCCGTAAAGTTGAGAAGGCGAGGGTTGTCGTGTATCTGTAGATCCTTCACGTAGTTCAACCTCGGTACTGAGAAGTCATTCAGTGCAATGTTCTCGTCGATGCCAAGCGTGCAATTTGCCGTCTTGAGACTTGGAAGACTAAGCTCCGAGAAGAAGTTGGATGTGAAGTTGAGCTTGCCCCTGAACCAATCCACATCATCACCATGTACTTCAGTCAATGATGGTAGGCTGGCGTTGACAAGATCCCGAAAAATACCGCCAGCGTCCCCGCCACTGGTATGTCGTCCAGGATCGCTACGACCTCCGAGCTTCTTGAGATTTGGTACCGATAGATGCGTGTCTCTTCCGTTTTCTTTGACGCGCAAGAGTCCGACTTCGGAGAGGGACAGAGCGATATAGTCGAGGTCCGAATTACTCTTGATATCCACCGTATAATTGACAAACTTGAGATCATCCAGTTCGACACGCTCGAGTCCGCTATTTCCGACGATCGCAATCTCGCGTTCGACCTTCTCCGCCGATGAGGTAAAGAGGGCTCCCCCGGTGGCTTGGAACTCGACACCTGAAACGCCAATACTATAAGTATAGGTAACGTTCAAGTACAAATTGCCCGCCTCGGACTGGCTCGCTCCAGAACTGATCTGGAACCCTTTCGGTATATCAAGCTTCGGATCCGTGTTAATCGATACGTCGCCCCATCCCCAGTATACACCCAGCCCATCGATTATTCGCAGCGCAGGAAGCGTTATGTTTAAGTCTCCCGGTGTTTTAGTAACTTTTCCTCCGGCGCCGTACATCAGGAGGTCGCCGGTGACATTCTTGAGCGTTGAGCTATAGAATGTAACGTAGTCGTCTGGGAAGTCGTTGTTGTACGTGATATCGCCGATAAGAGTTTCGACGCCAGTCATGTTGATGGTTCTCGTAACGTTGATGAGATGGAGATCGCCGGTGTATGTTGGGCACGATGCTGCTAGGCTCGATACTTGAGTCGCTTCGGTCATTGTTGAAGTCTCCTCGTTAGAACAGGCTGGGAACAATTAGGCATGCACAACGCTCCAGAATATGCAGTTACATACCAGCAATAACGTTTCCGATATGCCCTGATAGGCACAATACTAGCCCGAGACGGACTGCAAATTTTAGACGAGCCATTTCTTCCTCTTCGCTGTTGCAGATGCGATGAAAGAATGGGAACGAGGAATGGGTGAGCAACGGGGGAAGGGGTATTAAGACATGCTAAGTACTGCGCTTCAATCAGCCTTGGGGGTTTCCAATTAAGCTTAAACAAGACTGTGGCGTTGACTAACTCTAGTCCATGTGACTCGGTAGCCCAGGCTGCACCACACAAAAAGCAAAGCACTGATCGTGGAAAGTGCCTGAATGAACATCTACACAAGTCGGCTATTCCCCAAAGGGTCAACAACTCTACACAATTGGTCTGAATAAATTGTATGGCTGTATATATTTACTGCATCAATCTGTCTACGTTGTCCTGTAATAACATGTAACCTGCAAATCTTTCTGGCTGTGGCAGTCTTGGCATTGCACCCCTGGTCAATGAGGCTTTCTGCGGTGGCTTCCATTCGATCAACATTTTCAGCTCGGACAACGTGGCTGGCTGTAAGATTAAAATGCCTCCCGCCGTCAGTCTGACTGGTCCAAATCAGAGGAAGCAACCATCGCAGCCAAACAATGATCAATTACACAAGCGTGATAATCGGAAACTCATCCCGCGCTCCCAGCTCCAGCTTATATCCCAAAGCCTTCTCATCAATAAACCCAAACCCCAGCCTTTCATACTCCTCTCCCCCATCAACTCTCTTGACAACTACGGCATGATAAGCCTCCTCATCTGGTTCTTTGACCTTCAGCAAGATGAGCGCAAAGAATTCCTTCCCCTCTAAACTCTTCACTATCTTCAATGCCTCCTGCGGCGCATCATCAGCAGTAAAGTCAAAGTCGAACCGCGAATGCGTCTCATCATGTGCCGTACGGATGGGAGGGTTGTTGTCATACGCGAATCCCGGCTTCGTAGGATCCCAGTCCTTGACGTCGAGGTATAATCGCTCCATCGGCGCTTGGATCCGCAGCCTTCCGCTTGTGATCTCGCCGTAGATATTTGTACCCTTGAGATTGACATTGGCGTCTAAGACCTTCGCAACTTCCTCGTAGGATGAGCCTACCCCGAGGCCCGGAATACCATCCATGGATGCCCATGACCAGGATGGTGCTCGATACTCTGAAACGCGCCTGCATCTGAGGCTTTGCCAGAGCAGTCCTTCCAGCAATTTTGATCGCCAAAGCCCAACAACATACTCGTCGTTAAGGCGTTGGGCAAAGATACTAGCGAGTCCAGAGATGGCAGGGAGTTTATCCGACGCCTCTGTTAGTTTCCGAGGGCCATATATCCAGAGCAGGCTATACCATGACTGATATAGGCTCGCTTTAGGATCCTCGTCTTCTCCTTCTTTATCGCCTGGCTCTTTTTTCTCGTCCAGTCCATCTGGCATATCATGCACATTCTCAAACCTCGAATCAAGAACTGTGCCATCCTCCCCTCGAAATCCCTCACTACACTCAAAGAACATTTGTTGCTTTGTATAAAGCAAGGTTCGATACGGTAGTACTCGCTCCTGGAGAGCCCAACCCCGGTCAGAGAGTGGCTCATCTGGCAAGCTCACATAAGAATCAGCACCGGATTCTTTGTCAATCGGAAGATTGAACGCCATGACCTGCCCATTGAGCTCTCCGGACTTATACACAAACGTCTTGTATTCCCTTGGAGTTGTCTCGCTAAAGAGTCCTTCTGAGTGATCCTTTGCTTTTGAGGCAGCGACAGTTAGGTAAGAGTTTGCGTAGATGGAGAGCATCTTTGCTGATTCTCGTTCCCAGTCGTCGTAGTCTCCTTGACAGATGCAGATGCTGTCTATCCAGAGATATCTCACGCCTAGTTCTCGTGCTAGTTTGATTACGTCTTGGTGCGTTTGCGACAGATCGGAGATGATGATTTGACGTTTCCGCTCTTCAATGGTTGCTTTGGTGGTTGTGAATTGGGGCTCTTTGCCCCAACAGTAGCTGCAAAGCAAACATCAGTGACTGTCACCTTCAGAATCTGGTTGGGAAGATACCTCAGAGAAATGTATTTTCCAAGCTCCTGTCCGTCTGTTTCTCTCAGCTTCGCATATGGGCTGTTGATATCATCGCCCACGTCAACAACTCGATACGGCAACAGCTTGTCTCCGGGGCTGCACTTTGGATGCTTGTTACATTCAGTAACCCAGTTATGAGCCCTAGATATAGCCTTCGCAGTCCCACCATACTGCTCTACGGGTCGTCCACGAATGATATGAGCCAAAGGATTGCCTAGGAAAATCAGTATCGGTACCTCTGAACGGAATATCCGATCTCACCATCGCCTACACAAAGCCCAATGGCCGCTACAAGCCGTACATTCCTTTTGTTTGTGTCGTCTGTAGTACTCATAACCCAAAACCCATCCCCTCCAACCTGTCTCTTGACAATCCACATCTCCCATAGCGGCCAACCGTACTTTGTTATAGTTCCCGCTTCCCACTGGGGTCTAAGCTCTTCGAGTTCCGCCTGGCATAATTCGACCTGGGTGAGTATAAGGGAACAGATACCGCAGTTGTCATTGTCCGCTGCATTTTGTAGAGCATCCAGACTCTGATGGTGTAGGTAGCCTCGGCTGTCTTCGGGCCAATGGTGAAAGTCTTGGAGATATGGATATCCGCTGCTGGACGGCCATGACTCAGGTGGGACAGTAGGAAGATTTTCCCACGGGATTTCTCTACAAAGATTGCACAAAGCCATTTCGTTGTACTGTTGAAGTTGGGGGTGCATGTTTCGAGTAGGCAACAGCGTGAAGTTTGAATGTCAGACGAGACATGAATGTATGCCTAAGGCATTAACTGATCCCTGCTTGACGGCTACGCTCATCTTCCATGAGTTATACAGACAAGGTAGCAGCACCTGTATATCCATATTGAAGAAGCGACAAGAAGATTTCTTTACTTTCTAGATCTCAGAATATGTGTCATTATATTATCCTTACCAGTTGTGTCTTATCAGAATTTCCCCTAGTTTCTAGTATAGCAAAGCTACACTGCTAAACTCCCAAAACCGCTCAAGCGGGGTTTCCATAGTGTTTATAAGTAGCAATATAATAATTGAGATCCCACTTCTATATGGCTCAAATCCCTCATGAACTATATGTCTTATCATCTAGTCTACTCTATCACCCCATTCTTGGAAAGAGTGTGGTTTTCTGCTCAAATTGTGGAACCCCCACTTCCGGCTCATGATAGATAAGTTCAGCAGAAAAGCATAAAAGAGAATGAGATTACCTATAGAGGAGCTATCATCTTGTGCTCAAAAATGTTCTTATCATAAGACATTCTCAATTTATTAGCAAGCCTCAACGTTATCTGCAAGCAGAATCACCATCAAGCAACAGTGAGCTACCCTGCACATCTATGCCAAGGTCACAAGCTGAAATTTCCCAGTGTCTTCGACTGAGATAGAAGCAATCACTGCAGTTCTACACGCCTACGGAAGTGCTCTGAAAGAACGAAATGTCAAAGAAACAGTTGCACTCTATACTAGCGATGGCGTCATAATGCCTCCCCACTTTAGCGCCAGCGCAGGAAGTCAGGCTCTCACTGAGACTTATGAGCGGATCTTCAATAGCATTCAACTGACTATCACCTTTGATATCAATGAGATTGTGTTGATGTCGCCGGAATGGGCTTTTGCAAGAACAACGGCAGAGGGCACAAAGACTATGTTGCAGACCCAAACATCAGAACCTCATTCTAACCAAGAGTTGTTCATTCTGAAGAAAGAGGATGGGACCTGGAAGATTGCGCGGTATGCTTTTTCGACGATGAAACCGCTCGTGCAGGATGGAATTCGACGTAGCTAAGCGAGATGCCTTTCATTCAGAAGTATAGCCATAATTTGATCCACTACAAATCTTATTATGGTCTGATCGTTGTCACAAATGTTTCCGATAAACACAATATTCAGAGATTATCTCCGGGATTAGGAGGATCCACCAATTCCCCATCCCGTTTCATCCCATTCTTGGCCGTCCCAGAGCAATCCGCGTATTCACCCCTGCATCACATCCCCAAAACACAAAATAGAGAGATTTTAAGTTTGCCGATACAGAAACACTCATAAAAATACGAGATGTAACAATAGGCGTATTCTCTCGCGTCATTTCACAGCGGTGAACCATCAGTCAGCCCAGTCTCAACTACCGGCCGAGCGTCGCCCAATTCGGACCGGACCGAGAAGCTCCGCTGAACAATTCTTCCGTGGAGCGCTTACACCGATGGAAGAATATTCCCCGAGCTTTTGGTCCGCCTTGTTTCAGCGCCCGCTGAAACTATTAAGGACCTGTCACTACCTACACCGAATGCCGAGGATGCCGTAGCTATAAGATCACCACAATGTCTTTTTTGTTTCAAACATGATGATCTTTATCATTACTCATAAATTCTATCGACAATGTGGAAACTCCTCGTCAGCGGCTTTGTCGCCGTTGCATCCCTCAGCGGCGTGAATGCTGCTTACCCAAACCCTGGTCCCGTCACCGGCGATACTCGTGTTCACGATCCTTCGGTTGTCAAGACTCCCAGCGGGGGATACTTGTTGGCTCATACGGGAGATAACGTCTCGCTCAAGACATCTTCTGATCGAACGGCTTGGAAGGATGCAGGTGCTGTTTTCCCCAATGGTGCGCCTTGGACTACGCAGTATACCAAGGGCGATAAGAACCTCTGGGCCCCTGATATCTCATACCACAACGGCCAGTACTATCTGTACTACTCCGCCTCTTCCTTTGGCCAGCGCACCTCGGCCATTTTCCTCGCTACCAGCAAAACCGGCGCCTCCGGCTCATGGACCAACCAAGGCCTCGTCATCGAGTCAAACGACAACAACGATTACAACGCCATCGACGGTAATCTCTTCGTCGACTCGGATGGAAAGTGGTGGCTCTCCTTCGGCTCCTTCTGGTCCGGCATCAAGCTCATCCAACTCGACCCCAACACCGGCAAGCGCACTGGATCAAGCTTGTACTCCCTCGCCAAGCGCGACGCCTCCGTCGAAGGCGCCGTCGAGGCTCCCTTCATCACCAAGCGCGGAAGCACTTACTATCTCTGGGTGTCGTTCGACAAGTGCTGTCAGGGCGCGGCGAGCACGTACCGTGTCATGGTCGGACGCTCGAGCAGCATTACTGGGCCTTATGTTGACAAGGCTGGCAAGCAGATGACGTCTGGTGGAGGAACAGAGATCATGGCTAGTCATGGGTCTATTCATGGACCGGGACACAATGCTGTTTTCACTGATAGTGATGCGGATGTTCTTGTTTATCATTACTACGATAACGCTGGTACCGCGCTTCTGGGTATCAACTTGCTCAAATATGACAATGGCTGGCCTGTTGCTTACTAGAGTGCCGAGTGGAGATATTTGGCCTGTTGAGGCAATGAGCTGGAATCTATTGTCTGTACATGAATTGCATTTGTAAATATTTCACCTTCTATATATACCGCATCGACATCCGCACGAATAACATACGAATTCGCAAGCAACTAAATGTCTCCTATGATAATGCATGGACACTTGGGTTAGTAATAACCAATATGTAATGGAGTACTGGCTGCATGTTGACAGAGGGCTACGACTCTGAGTGACTATGTCATAGGCCTTTCTCAAGCCAGTTCCGTTCCCCGGACTCCCTTTGGACACTAGGGATTAACAGGAACCAAGCCGAGGGATCGTCCCACCGCATGACCAAAACGTGGTTTAGTCGCCCCACGATCTCGGCAGGTAGCATTGGAAGTTTTTACGAGGCCAGCTAATTACCCAATGACTCGAGCGCTTAAGCACCCCGCAACGCCGATCCCCCAGAGTCAATGCGGGGGAAACATGTCGACTTTGCGCACGAATAGAATTACAGCAATGGATGGATGGTTTTCCCCATGGAGAAGAAAGTTCGGTCCGTGGCGGGCCGGAGAACTGGTAATTAAGTAATGATTCCAGGAAATGGTGGCTCTTTGGCGATCTTGGTGAAGATATATAGACCGTGCAAGTCGCTGTTCGTCACGATGGAATGAACAGCGAGACAGACCACACGAATCGTGTTCAGATATCCCATAATGCGTCTTCTATCGTTCCCCAGCCATCTCTTGGTGGCATTACTCACCCTCAAAGAGGCTTCTTCCCTTGCCCTCACAAAGCGTGATAGCCCCGTCCTCCCTGGTCTCTGGGCCGATCCCAACATCGCCATCGTCGACAAGACATACTATATCTTCCCCACCACCGACGGCTTCTCAGGCTGGGGCGGCAACGTCTTCTACTGGTGGAAATCATCAGATCTCGTATCATGGACAAGGAGCGAGAAGCCATTCCTTACTCTGAACGGTACGAGTGGTAATGTTCCTTGGGCTACGGGCAATGCCTGGGCTCCTGCTTTCGCAGCGCGTGGGGGCAAGTACTATTTCTACCATAGCGGGAATAATCCCTCTGTGCAGGATGGGCATAAGAGTATTGGTGCGGCGGTGGCTCATCATCCTGAGGGGCCGTGGAAGGCGCAGGATAAGCCTATGATCAAGGGAACTTCCGATGAGGAGATTGTCAGCAACCAAGCTATTGATCCAGCTGCTTTTGAAGACCCTGAGACAGGAAAGTGGTATATCTATTGGGGAAACGGTGTGCCTATTGTCGCAGAACTAAACGATGACATGGTTTCCCTCAAAGCAGGCTGGCACAAAATCACAGGTCTCCAGAACTTCCGCGAAGGCCTTTTTGCCAACTATCGCAATGGAACATATCACCTGACATACTCCATCGACGATACTGGCTCGGAGAACTATCGCGTCGGGTACGCTACGGCAGATAACCCCATTGGACCTTGGACTTATCGCGGTGTTCTTCTGGAGAAGGATGAATCAAAGGGAATCCTTGCTACAGGGCATAACTCCATTATCAACATTCCTGGAACGGATGAGTGGTATATCGCGTATCATCGATTCCATATTCCAGATGGAAATGGGTACAATAGGGAGGTTACGATCGATAAGGTACCCATTGACAAGGATACGGGATTGTTTGGAAAGGTTACGCCGACTTTGCAGAGTGTTGATCCTAGACCTTTGTAGGTAAAATAACAGAGAACTTGTTGAGTTATATGTTATGCTGTTTCGGTTGATGGTGAAAGTCCCTCCTTGACGTGACTGCACTATCTAGCCCCTTGGAGCTTTCTTCGTCGTATGGCCAAGTTCGCTGTTACCTCCAACTATGGAAATCCTGATTCAGTCTCAGAAGCCTAATCGTCCGTGACCAATCTCACCAATAAAGGACCATTACTAAATCACTTTTCATTACCACTCAAGTAGGTGGGTTGTTAAAGGGCTAGATGAGACCATGCAGCCCGAGCGCCTTCAGGTCCTTAGACCCATTACGATGTTGTCAGAAGTGCACCAGTGGAATGTTCAGGGAAAGTAACTTACATGAAGCAGGGTAAGATCGTCTTGTCCCTTAACACTGAACACTAGACTGGCAGCAGGCAGTATGGATAACTCCAGTACCACTAGCGACAGCGCAGAACTTGGGGTGAGATGTAGGGCACTGGTTATTGGCAGGAGTCTCAACGCACTGCTGCTGAGCTGAGGCAACTGAGGCCATGGCGAAGATGGCAAGGGCAGTTTTGATATTGAATTGCATCTTGGAAGATAGTCTTGGAGTAGACTTAAAATTTTAGTTTTTGAGTGGTGATGAAGACGACAACACCAGGGCTTTTATAGCACAGAACGAGTCGCAATCAGATCATCCAAGTATGATTCTCTTGATACAACCTACAGCATTAATATGGACATCTCCAGTGTGAAACGACTGATATACAAAATAGGCAGACTTGGCCGTTCAATTGTGACGTACCCCTCATCGAGAACCTGATTTCTATTCCCAGCGTTACATTACACCCCACGTCAGAATACATATCCAGGATCAAAAACCGTCGGTCGTAGTATTCATGCCAGGACAACCAACACAGGGACCATAATAAGGCGGCTGTATTCTTTTCCGGTGGCTGTATTAGCCTTACGCTGCCTATTCCATCAAGCATGCTATAAGTCCCGTCGGCGTTTTCAAGAATGACATCTGGCTGCAACGCCAGCCTTGTTTTTCCACATGCTGGGAAGACCTCCTTCCTTCTTTAGGAACCGATTGATACTCTGATGCTTGCAGCTCAATGCATATATACAGTGAACGTTGCTTAGTAAACAAGAGTCAGACCTATTAGCCAAGATATGCCTCCACGAGACCCATAGTACTCGTGCTATTCCTGTGAACCTTGACGACCTTGAACCTGGAATCCGCTTCCTTGAGCAGCTTCTCAAAATCTCCCCTAGTTCGTTCCTTGGACCCAGCAACCACAAACATACACATATCACACTGTCGCGACAAATGTTCCTGATACCTGGAAACCTCATTCAGTTCGGGTAAGACTTCCTCGTTGATGAGAAGAGGAGTTCCAGGTTTGCACTTCTCAAGAGCGGGGACAAGACCTCGCAGGATCTTGATGCAGTCTTTATCCCGCCAGTTGTGAAGGCACTGACGCATGAAGAAGGCGTTGGCGTCAGTGATGGGCTGATCCTTGAAGAAATCATGCTGCATGAACGAGACTCGGTCTGCGATCTCAGATGGCAACTTTTCTTTTCCATCTTCGAGGGCTTCAGGACTAACGTCTTGAACGACAAAGGTCAGATCTGGGAACACGGCTGCGAGGTCCATGGAAACATGACCACTTGCACCGCCAACATCAACGACCTTCCCAGGAGCGTCAAGCTTATCCCAACGGAAACCATCGCGAAGTGCAGTGATTGAGCGATCCATCTGAGTCAACGCAACCATGGCCTTTGCAAAGTTGAGGCCCTTCTCCGGAACCTCTGCATAGAACTGATACGGCGGCATGCCATGACGCGTAGCAAACGGTGAATCAGCGTCTTTGGAACCGTTTAGATCATTTTGGACGAATTTGGCAGCGTCAGAGGCCGCTTTGAACATTTCGTCGAATTGCATCCAGAGGATAGCTTCCATGTCGCTGTCCCGTGCGATGAGAGCAGAACTTGCAGTGTGAGTAAACACATCTGGCTCAACTTCTTCAAAGACGCGCTGGGTTGCAAGATGCTTCATCACCCTGCGACATCGACCTTCATCAATGCCAGCTTTAGATGCGAGGTCGGCAATACTGACATTACTGTCAAGAGGCACATGTCTGAAGAGTTTGAAATGAAGAGCGACTTGGTATGCTGCAAGAGTGTAGTGACTCATGAAAAAGGAGCGGTATTCATTTGCTGGGCCGTTGACAAGACGGACAAGGTCTTGCGCTGCATCGTTGAGCTGAATTCGGGTGGAGTGGATACCGGCATCGCCCTGAATGGCTTTGCTGTTCTGATCAAAGGACGGTTCCTGCTGCTTCGTGTCCTGGAGATGTTTCACGATGGTCTCTGTGGCACGCTGAACAGCCTTTGCTAATTGTAAGAGGTTGGAGTGGTTTGTTGAAGCCATTTTGATTTTAATCGTAAGATCTTGACTGTTTTCTAGGAGTCGGTGCCAGATGGAGATGAATCTAACAGAATTGATAAATTCTCTGTTCATGCCAAGACTGCTATAGCTATATATACCTATTACTCAACTTCTCGTTTCCTCATCTCTCATTATCCTTCCGACAGACAATGTCACCAGCCGTCTGACGTGAGGGCTTTATTCACGGTGTGATAAGAAAATACCGAACGTGCATACCGACAACCCATTTCCATGAATCCATGCAGTCGCAATCACCATGTTTGCTGCACAGCATCTTTAGTCTTTCGGGTCCCGAATAAGCGGCATGTCCCGTCACCCAATAACATCCACTCCCATCTGTCTCACTGTGCATAAGATCTACCATTCTATTGGCTGACACGCAATCGGCTTATCGAAAATCGGCGGTAGCTCAGCCGCAGCGACACTCGTGCTCGCGAACATCGCGCTCTTGTCAAACGCGAGAAACCCTGTACCTTCGTAGCACCCAACATACTCGGCGTCGATCTCGTCGCCCTTTATGATGCCGAGATCGACCCAGAGGAGGATGTCACCGTCTTGCATTACGCCGCCGGGGCCGTATGCTGACATGAAGTTACGTCGCAGCTTGACGTGGCCTTTGTCCCATCGGCCCATGTGCTCCATCTTGGAGAGGTCGGTCCAGTACAGGATCTGGGCTTGGCGGATGTAGTCGAGGCCTGGAAATATGCCACCATTGGGAGTGCCGTTGGTACCATTGGTGCCATTGGTTATACCGTTTGTTGCTCCAAGTGACTTTTCTCCCGCAAATGCGTGGCATGCCCTCGCTGACACCATTCCCTTCTCCATACCTGCTGTCACAACATTGGTAACCCATTGCTTAGTAAGGCCGTCAAAGTTCTCGTTCCAGTACTCGCGCTCCTTTTCCTTCATGGCGCTGTAGTCCTGCCCCTCAATAACAATGCAGAGGTTGTCCGGGAACTTGGTAATCTGGGCTCTTCCACGTCGGATCTTATCCGTCATAGGCTTTGGGGGTTGCCAGGCGTCCGAAGAAGAACTGAAAGTGTCGCCTTCAAAGTCAGGCGTCATACGAGATCGATATGCTCCCCAATAACCAGTCTTCTCAGTCAGAGGCACAAGTTCTCCACAATGACCAAACCCAACTGGATCTTTTCCTGTGCATTCATGCATGGCTCTATTTGCAGGAAGGCAAACTGACTCCCTCCAGAAGCCAGCGTCATCTGGAAGTGATGCCCAGAAGCTTTTTGTAGCGTCGCTTTCCCACCATGACTTGAAGGTTTGAGGTGAGGTCCAGTAAGTCATCCAAACCCTGGAGGGGATATTGTTCTGTTCTAAGCGCTCTACTGGAACACTGGCATCCTTGATGAGATTGTCGAACTTTTCGATCAGCTCTAGCTTTTCGGTGCTTGGGGTGTCGGCATGGTATTGACACCCGAAGACACCCAGGGTAAAGTGGTGAGCGGCTGAGAAGCGAGGACGAAGCATATTGTGGACAACTAGTAAGATAGCAATTGAATAACAAGAAATTGATTCTATCAAGAGGACACTAGGAATTAGTGAATTTATATATTAGGAATGCCATATCACTGATTCGCTGCAATTGCCACTCTTCTGTTTATGCAAGTGATGCCTGAACGCTCCGGGTAACAGAATTCCAGATCTTCCCCAGACCATGGCCCTGGAAATTAAATACCCCAATGCAGATCTTCTTGTTTCACGATCGTGGGGAAGCCGTTGGATACTTGATATCCGGATAAGATATCGTACGCTAAAATAGTTCGAGAGGGGTGACCGATCATGACACTAAAGGTTTAGCTCCTGGAATAAAAGTCGGATATACAGAGTGCAGTAGCAGCGACAATGAATCACAAGGATCTCACGGCGTGAGTGCCATTCACTGCTTCCTGAAGGACCAAGACAACGTGAGACGACATCAGATAATGGTAACATGATCACGGTGTGTTGTACTTCCTAGCTGCAGCATCATGAGCCTTGGCATTTGATTCCAGTCATTATCCATTCGACGACTAACCCTTCGCTATGCAAAAAAATCTCAATTCCCAGTACTTATGGGCGAGTCTATCAAATGTCTATGTATGGGATGCGCTATGTTGCGCTACTACGCTCGCTAACCTTTCTACTGGCCCTTGCCAAGTAACACCAGGTTGGCGACGTTCATAATAGCAATGATCAACCATATTGCAACTGCAATAGCAGTCGTATACCATGCGTTTCGCATCCTCACGTCATCCCCGTCATTCCTCTGCCCCATCATCAACGCCGGCTGTCCTTCAACTTGCAGTCGCGCAGGACCAGATCTAACAGTCATGAACTTATTCCTGCTCGTAAAGTAAATGAGAGGCGCAGTGACAAAGGGAAGAACGATGCTCAACGCTACCTGAGAACCGTTTAGCGCAGCATTTAGTCCAGACCGGCCTACTGCGCCAGCGATAATGATACTAGGCGTGATACTGATGCTTCTTGTCATCAAGCGACGTAACCAGGGACGCATCTTGACGTTGAGAGCACCCTCACTGACCATTTGGCCGGCAATGGTACAGACAATACCTGCGGTGATTCCGGACAGCAGCAGAGCCAGTGCAAATAGTATTCCTGCTGCGGGAGAGATTGACGATGCGAGTAAATCGTGTATGCTAAAGATATCCGCGTCAACGGCGTCTGGGTTCTGGTACAAAGAAGCACCGGCAACGATAAGGATTGCTGAGTTGACGAAGAGGGCAAAGGTGAAGAGGGCGATGGCAAGTTCGGCAATGGATGTCTTAAGTGAGGACTGGATAGCTTCGAGCGACGGGATGTAGTAGGTCTTTTCCGAGACTTGGTTACCAGATGTACTGCTTGGGAATGGGCGTGGAGGGACGAGCCCTCGTTTGACGTCGTATTCGCGTAGTCGGGGTTGGACAATGCCTGAGCCTAGGTAGAGGCTGTGCGGCATGACTGTTGCGCCCAGGATACCGCATGCTTGATACAACCTATACTGTTCAGGATACCTCTACCGCATAGTCTTTGGGGAGAAACTTACCCTTGTTGCTCTACAATGCTTTTCGAAGGTAAATAACCTTTGAACACCTCCCCGACCGAAGTGTTTTGTATCAATGACAACTGAATACAAAAGCATATCACAACCCCCAATACGAGGCACAGAATAAAGTACTCGAATATTCGGAGACCCCGCATTGACTTGTCGGGGCTATAAAAGAGTAGAATCACCATTACATCTGCGATGGAGATGGCACATCCTGCGACGAGAGGGACTTTGGGGAAGAGAAGGTTGAGTGCAATTGCAAAGCCGATCACCTAGGATCTTGGTTTTAGTACATCTGACGCAAGGAGCACTACAAAGACGGCATACCTCGGCGATATCAGTCGCGATAATGGCAATTTCTGCAAAGATGTACAGTATGAGGTTAAGCCATCTCGGCAGAAATGCTCGACAGGCTTCGGCTAGGTTTAGTCCACTGACAGTGCCGAGCTTGATAGCGAGACTTTGGAGGAAGATTGCAAAGAGGTTAGACAACAGAACAATAAAGAGCAACTTGAAGCGGTAAGATGCACCGGCAGCGATATCTGTTGAGTAGTTTCCGGGATCAACTAGGGAGAAGCGCATTCGTAAGTCAGTCATACAAAGAAGATGGGTATATAATAAGCAAGACCTACTATATGCGACAGCTATTATGAAGCCAGGACCGATGAAGGATAAGAATTTAACCAACCCCTTCTTGCATCGTTGAAAGCGCGATAGCCAAGCGCTAACATCTCTTGTTGTCGTCGGAGGAAATTGCGGCTCTGTAGGTAATATTGCAAGGCCATTTACTTGCGGTTGCCTATCTTCAACGCTCTGCTCATCCTGGTTGGTTGAAGACATGATGGTGGCCTTGGCGGTCTTGGTATCGGGCTAGGATCGCTTTCTCAACTCAGGAGTGAAAAAATGGAAACACGCTATACTAGAATGAGATCACGTGTCGTGTTTGTCATGAGACAATATGAGGTGACGCGACTTTGGTGATGAGCCCTGCTAAGAACATAAAAGGTTTGAAGCATGACTGTGATGAGCAGTCATTCAGTATCCATGATTGGGCTTGAAAGTTGTTTTGATCGTGGAGTCATGGTGATACCAATGCATATTCATTGTAAGCAGATTAATCATGTTTGAAGACATTCTGTCAAGATCGCCAGACTCATCCTTGTCCAAAAAATATCTTCCATTCTATTCTTAAGCTTTTAAGAATATCATGGTATCAATTAGGCTTTATCTTATCACTGCCTCAATTCATCATGGTGATTAGAGAAGGCGGAAGGGATAATTCCGCTTCCGAATCACCCAGATTTCGGAGCGAGTCGGCTGAGCGGCAATGGTTCACTGTCTCCGTATCCGAACAGTGCGGATAGCGTACGCTGCGAGAGGCGGCAGAAGCCACCGAACAAGTTAGCGGGGTATCGTTATAACTCCCCGATTCTCAAATTCGTCTTTTCTCATCATATTGCTTTACTGTATCTCTCCCTGATACCTAATCACAGTAGCGACACTTTGAACAATATTCACCCCTTGAGAATTGCCCTTCGTCGGAAACATGACGTCACAGCTCTGGTCCTCAACTCCATGGGTCGATTCTGGCGATACATGGCATAAGCGCCGTGTGCCATACGTACAAGATGCAACCTACCTACACACTCTCGACATTTGGCACCCAAAATCCCTCCAAGGATCCTCACTCCCGACAGCAGACGCGCTGCCTCAAGGCAAAGGCCCTTGGGTTATCTACATCCACGGCGGGGCATGGCGAGATCCACTCGTTGACTCGTCATCCTTCGAAGCAACTGCCCTCAAGCTTCTGAGCGAGAAAGATACACCCACCGCAGGCGTCGTATCAGTCAATTATCCTCTTTCAAGTCATCCCAATCATCCTACGAACCCCGCACCACCCCGCGATTCTTCGGAGCCTGTTGATGTTGCTCGACAAGCTAAGCATCCTGATCACATAATCGCTCTACTCACGGCTATCTCATTTCTGCAAAATGATCTTGGAGTAGCTCATGATTATGTCCTGTCAGGTCATAGCTGCGGTGCCACCATGACGTTCCAGACATTGATGAATCCCGATCACTGGCTGGGCACTGCAAAGGGAAAATCGGTTCCCAAGGTCAAGAAGCCAAGGGTCATAGCGCCTTTGAACGGACTATACGATCTCGCTGCCTTTATCAACAATCCACCAGAATCTCACAAACAACTCCAACCACTGTATACCGACTTTACGAAAAATGCGTTTGGCGATGACGAGGCGGTATGGAAGGCTGTCTGTCCTACCAGTGTCACAGACTGGAGCACAGAGTGGCCTGAAGGCAAGGTCATCGTCATCGCCCAGAGCAAAGAAGACGGCCTTGTCCCATATTCCCAGACTGCGCTTATGAAAGATCACCTGAGAAAGACATCAACGCTTGAGATTGTTGAGATGAAAGCTAGCGGTGATCACAATGATCTATGGAAGCAAGCTGATGATATAGTAGATATCATAAATTGCGCGGTTGGATATATAACCAAGCTCTGATTCTTCAAGCAATTTCATAATTACAACTCAGTTTAAGTCAAATTATCAAATCCAACAGCGACCAAGTCTAATCAGTATTAAGTAACCCAATATCCGGCATTTCGCTACCGTCCTTCCACGATGTCATCACCAGCTTTACTTCATCATCGTTAAGTTTGCCTTCCTCCTTGAGTATGGAGTTCCTAATATACATCTTAAGTCTCATGTCCATTGTAAACTTTGCCCTTTTTAAAGACCTTTCGATACTCCTTTTCAATCCCTGCAGGCTCTTGTATTCTTCGGAATTGAACCGAGACTTGTGTACAGAAGGCATGTAAGGATAAAATCTGTTTATGTAAAGATATCGTTTATGTTGATAAGCCCGTGTCTGTGCCTTAAATTCAATCGTAGCAGCATCAGCGATATCGGATGGGACGTAGAGGCCAAAAATAGGCATGCGTTTGACTTCTTTGGACATTGGCAGTTGGCGGCCATGCGAGTCTATCGGATATACTGGCGTTTGAGTGCTGATACATGCAAACGTCGCTTTCTTTTGCTCTCTTGCCATTTTTCGGCATATCTTCGCTATAGCAAGGTTGTTGGCTGGAATAAATGCGTACCCACGTGGGATTTTGGAAATGTCTTGTACCGCAGATGGGTGGTTTATGATCTATGCGTATTAACACCAGAAAGGGATTCCATTAATAATAAGTGAGGGCAACTGACCTTCTCACGTTTGTCTCTGCTCATCATTGGCACTGGCCTTTCGGCGCACGCAGCGGGACCGGATGTCTCCAAGAACCTCCGTTGGAGAGTGCATATTGAAGTCTGCGCTTGAGGTCGCTTATAGACGAAGAGGCTTTGGATAGAGCGGGCAGGATTAAAGAAGGCAGACATATTGCTTGGAGAAGGGTTAATGGAAAATCTTGAAAGTGGAGTGATTGGTTGCGATCCCTAATCTGGGAGAAGTTGTGGAGAAACTTTCTTCCAACCAAACGGAGCTAGCCATCAGGGTCCGTGTTGATGTCTTTGGTTATTCCTATTGGTCAATTTCCCTTGCGTGACCTGGTTGGTTCACATTTGCAGGCTTGCAGGGTAAGTGTTGTTTATTCTCTTCAGACTCCCTTGTTGAATAGCTATACTGATTATAAGCTGATTTGTTTATGGACCTCTAATTTGCAATTATTTTCAAATTTCATACTTGCTCCTCGTAAGAGTTGATGCGATAACTGCTGCACCAACACCACTCCCAGGTGACAGCATAAACTCAACACTGTCCTTGCCCGTAAACGACAACTTCTGCCAATCAAGGATTTCACCCAGGGCCTTAGACAGCTCTCGTTTAAAATGAGGATGTTTCTCAAACAAAGATCCCTCAACACCTACGTGACATGCCTTGAGATTCCTCTTCAAGCATATCGCTGCTACACCCGTTGATGAGAGACGCGCTGCGCGGGTTGTGATTAGTGTTGCAACTTTTCTCATGAACTCGAGCTCTTTAAGGCTTGGAGATACTCCGAGCTTGTCGACAGACAAATCATGTGACGTCTTAAGATCTTTCGACGTGTCTCTATACCCATCGTTAGTGAAAGATCTTGTGCTTGGAGGATGGTTGACATACTCTTCAATCGCTGACAAAAACGACGAGTCCATAAAATACGGCTCCTGCATCTTCTCCAAACTCTGCCCCTCCCAAAAAGTCTCATCCCTCCTCTTAACATCAAGCATAATCAACCGGAACAACTCTCCCAGATACAGCCCCGCCACCATCTTCTCAAACGCCTGCTGACCCTTCCTCGGCGACGCATCATCAATAGCGATGTCAAAAGACGTTAGCGGTAACACAACATGCTCATTGTCAAAAGCACCCCATTCGCAATTAATCGCCATGAGTGCTTCGGCGGGAAGACCCTCCATGTCGAGCTTGGGGATGGATTGGCATCTCTCGAAGTAGGCACCGTTGCAGCCTGTGCCGAAAACGCAGCCGATGGCTGTCTCGGAGTTGATGTATGCTGAGGCCATCATCGTGGCGGTTGTGTCGTTTGTCACGACTCGGACCTCGAGAGGAAGTTTCTGTCTTTGTTAGCTGGAGTCTTACTATGAATGCTTAATGCATACCCTTTTCGCGATAGCATGCCTCAACGACGCCGCTACATCACGACCTTCGCAGTCAGCGACATCAAACCCCTTCGTCCACCTCTGAAGAATCCCTTCATCAATAGTTCGCTGCGTGGTAGGAAACGAAAAGATGAAGCTCAAGTCGGTGTTTGTTCCAGCTTCAAAATCAGCTGTTTTGAGGAATTCCGCGAGATATCCAGCGACAAAATCCCAAAGCCTTTCAGCAGATCCTGTTCTCAATTCTTTGGGGAGCTTGTGTGTGGCTTGGTCGACTTTGAAGCCTGACTTTTCTTCTGATAGTTCGACGGAGAAGACTCTGAGGTTTGTGCCGCCCAGATCTAGGACCAGGTATTTTCCTGTTTCGTTGCCGGTTGGTTGTTGCATCACCCAAGTTGGGTTCATTGGCTATTTACGATTAGATAGCTGGCCATAAAGGTACTGAGATAGCACTCACGATGCTGCCGCCCTGGATACTCAATCCTGCATAAGTCTTAGCTTCTGTTCGTCATGTGGCTGGCTCTTTCTGTACCTTTATCCAACTCATCAATGAAGTGGTTGGTGATATGCTTGAGCTTTGCGGTATCAACCGTGAAGTCCTTCTCAAGCTCTTGGAGATATGTTTCAAGGTTCGCCATAGTTACGTCACTGGACTCTTGAACAGTAATGTCACTGAAGAATGGTACGCCAGAACAAGGTTTCTCATAAGCTTATATACCCTTAAAACGTCCGCTAATCCATCAATCGATCGAAATACCGTTGTCGGGCCGGCAATTACAGCAGTCAATTCATATCTAACAGTGATCTCGTGATGACGCTAGATCCACTTTAGGATTCACCAACGTTCTGTAACTTGCTTTATCTTTCTCTAGTCGCTTCGTTATGGTTCCTTGGGCCTGGTCCGATGGCTCCGGAGCAAAAGCTCCAGTTATCATGACACGCTAGCTAGGGGAGGAAAGAAAACTCAGGACCTTGATCCTAAATGATAAAAAGATTAAGGCAATGTAGGATAAGTTAGGGTATCCTTATCAAGTTTAGGATATCTTTATCAGGTTTAGAATCTCTTTTGCTGAGTTTATTTTTAACATGCTATATTCAGGTCTGAGCTTTCTTCGCCCCCGAGGCCTGGGCCATTACCTCATGGTCTCATCAGAGGTAAAAGCCTTACTTGGACATCCTTGCTAGTGACTTGGCTTCGGCAAAATCTTTATTGGTCCATCTTATGAGACCTGAAAGATAAACTATTATTGATATGGTAATGACTGTCTTTTGCCTCATTGTGATCTCATCTTTCTGTTTCAACATTCTGACCAAATCGTACCCAGACTGAATAAGAACAGCACACTCAACTAGATGGTGATCAGTGGAGCCTCGACATACAAATCACCGAACCTCTCCCCCAGGAGCTTAGGCAGCTTGCCCAAACCTGACAGTGCCTTTTCCCACCCAAAAGTCTCAAACCAAGAATTGACAAAAGTCTGTTGGACGTCACCCTCATCATCGTCATTGTTCCACTCTGGTGAAGACCACTTGTTATGCACATCATTCCACTGTTCGGGACCATCCTTGGGCTTACTGGGATTCCAGTCTTCTTCAGGCGACTCCGTTTCCGGAAACAGCTTTTCCGCTTGGAGGACTCTCTCACCTTGGGCAAGGATGTTGAAAGCTTTGAGGGTATCTTCAGACATCTTGGCTGGCGGGCCTTGCATGAGGACACCCATCATGAGCTTCAAGCTGCCGGAGTTATTGTCGAGCAAATCGTCGATGTTGTTGCCTTGACTGCTCTTGGTAGGATCCTGGCTCTCATCGTCTGTTCCGCGTTATTAGTAAACTATCAAAGGGAAGTGCTATTGAAACCTACACTTGGCCCAAAGACCTGTTGGAACCTGCTTGTACTCTTGAGTCATGCCCCATTTCGCATGGGCGACACCATCTTGAACGATCTCAATCTTCATCTCTGACTTGGTCATTGCTTCTTTGAGGTGCATAGGCCGAGCGTAGATGGGAGGGCCCTTAGATGAGACTGAGTTGACTACGTTTTTGTTCTCGTCGACTTGCTTGGCATCTTGGACAGCCATCTTGCATCCAACGACGAACGAGAAAGATCCTCCGCGAACGACCCAATCAGCATTCTGTTCTCGATCAGTGGAAGAACTATTGTTCAGAAGTCCCGAAGTGGCAAGGAAAGTGTGTCCTTGGTTGGGAACTCCAGGCAAAATGTTCTCTTCGCCCTCGGCGATCAGAGCGCGTTTCTCTTCTGTTGACAGGCTCTTTGCCTGTTGACTACTAGCCTGGAGAACCAGATGGAAGAATTCCTCGATATTAGCCTCCTTCTCATGGCCCTTATCTGCACCGAAGTTGATGTCAAACTTGGCCACCTTGATATCAACGTGTACACGCCCAGCAAGCGGCGGTCCCCACATAGACAAGTCTGCCCCGATCTCAACGGAGATATGTGTGTGAATAAACAGGACGTCGATGTTGAAGCGAACGCCAACGCAGATGCCTGCATTGGAAGTGAAGTGGAAAGGCTTGTAGTTGATAAGGAAGTTGGCAAAAGCGTCAAACCAAGCTTCGATAGGGCCAGCGCTAAAAGCTGCGTGCAATCTTCCGCCGCCCATACAAACTTTAGGTGTTATCGCGAAGTAGGCCTCACCAGATAAGCTGAGATGGCTACCTAGAGACCAACTGATCCCCAAGCGTGGTGGATTCGGCCAACCGTCTGGAATTCTGAAAGCTTGATGATAACCACCCAGAGTGAAGACGAAGTTGCCGACGAGAGACTTATCTGCATGCGTGGCGTCAAACCAATAGTATAACGCGAAACCTCCCGTGAGATGACAGTTGGGATCCAGAATGAAGGACTTGGGCGATAGTTGACCTTCCACTTTCATGGTTCCGTAGTCAAAGTCAACCGTCACACCAATGCCAAGCTCAACATGAGCAAATTTGACAGGCGACTTGACATTGGGAATGTCAACGAGAGCAACGGCGTATATACCCAGTTTGACAGACTGGCCAAACATGACCACCACAACAGCATCCAGGGAGATCATTTGGAAGGCATCGATCTTCATGCCCGCAGCTGCCCAGTACGTATCGTCCCGCGGCGTGAACCACCCTCCAGCTTCGGACCGGGGATCCGTAAGCTTCTCTAGAGTCTTGAGTGCGTCGCCGGCAGTTCCACTGAGTTGAGACTGATCAATGAAAGGAAACTCGGTGATCTCCGCGACTTTGGGGACACGAATCTCAGAGTTGTATCCGAAACCGCCGGTAACACCGGAGATTTCTGCAAACTCCAGCGTTACGAGCGGCCCATCCAATCTGGCAAACACAAAAACCGAAACGAAAGATTTCTGGTTTTCAGGGTTGGCTTCGCCGTAGAATCCAGCTGCTTGGAGTTGGTACGGAACCCAGCCGACGATAAGACCACCAGCGTAGTAATTCAACCCGGGTATGTTTCCGTGCCGAACGATACCGGCGATCGTGAGAGGAGTCTTCTCGAAAGACACTGCGAAGCCTTCTAGGCTGAACTTGGGGAACTCTATCTTGGATAGATCGAGAGATGTGAGTTTGAGATTGATGGTGAAGCCCAAGAGAGAAAAGCCAATTGGACCGAGTTCAAATGTCGCATCGAAGCCAATGCGGAGGATTTGGTCCGTATATTTGAGGGAAATGTTGTTGATGGATAGTGGCCCGGTCTTCTTCTTGAAAGGTGCCGAGGCGCTACCTCCATCAGAGTCGTCCTTTGGTGGCTTCTCTGATTCACTGCCATCCTTTGGTGACGTTTTTGATTCACTGTCACCCTCTTCCAGTCCCATGAGTGCAAAGTTCGACTTCTTATCAGGAGCATCCGCCTTCTTCTTAAAGTCATAGTCAAGTATGCAGGTAGACTTGCCCTCGGAGTCTTTGATGATGACTCCAAAATGGGATCCAGCGCTCATCAGAAGATCACTGTCATCCTTGTCCTTGAACTTGTCCTTAGTTATCAACGGCATCGATTCTTCGAGATTCTTGATGTCGAGACGGGTAAGACCAGGCTCTCGCTTGGGATTCTTGTTCGTCCGGTCTTGGATCCACATGAAATACATCTCTTCAAAAGGCTGCGTGAGATTTCCCACCAAAGGGATCTCAATCGTCGGAACAGCTGTTAGAGAGGCTTTGAAGAAGCGCTTCGAGGGGACCTTTGACTCCCAGTCTAGCTGGTGGAGCTGGACAAAGGCGAGCTTTATCTTGCCCAACGTCAAAGTTGCAATGAACTGGAATGAACCCTTCTTTTTGGCACCCGCAGCTTGAACTTCGAGGGCCTTTTCATCGGGTGTCTTTTTTGGTTCGTCTTTGAGTACCTTTTCTAGAACCTCGATATGGATAGCGCTGTCCTTCTCGTTGCCAAACGCCATGTTATCAAGAAAGCCGGGTAGTTCCAGACTATCGTCGCCAAGAATACCCTTGATGACATCCGAAACACTCGTATTATCCTCGGCTGACTTCAAGTCTGCCGTGAATGTGAAGGATCCCGATGGTTGATAATGAAACTTCAGGTCAAGTTCAAGACCAGCTGCTAAGAGAACACCCTCGAGTTCAAAAGAGGAACCGACAGATTTGCCCTTGTCATCACCGTCCTTGACTGGCTCGTAGTGGTAGGCTAGATCAAGGCTTTTGACCTCAATAGACTCGATCAACGGCATGACATGATCAGCAGTCGACGTATCAGTCGACGCACCCTTCGGCTTGCAGAATAGCTCATACAAAGACGATGCGTAAAGTGAGTTAAGTGAAGCTTTGAGCTCCCATTTTCCTGTTCGGCTGCTATAGTCAACACCACCCTTGAGGATCGCAGTCTCTTTGTGCACAGACGTCGGTGCGGGTTGGAGACGTGCTAAGAAAGCGACTGTGAGTGTGAAATCCTTTTTGCCTTCCCAATTAAACCCAGCGTCGATACTGAGGAGGCCAAGATCAAGCTGTGGAACAGGTGGTGGATCATCAGACTCGAAGGCGAGTGATTCGATTGTACCACCTAGCCTCACACCACTGCGACTGAGTGTGACGTACGCTCTACTGATCTGAGTTGGAACTGTGCTTGGGACATTCTCAATGTCGACGCCTGGAATCATCTTGATGAGGTTGAGTGTCTTTGCGGGGGTCTCCGTCAACGGGTAGAGATCCGTGGTGGTTTCATACTCTGGTTGCATGTCACGAATAATCGAGTCATCATACCCTATGTGAATCTATTAGCAAGGATCTTGTGAACATGAAAAAGCTACTCACAGTTCCAGAGTTCACCCTTGATGCTCCCCCACTTCGGCCCATCGGCCATCCAGGCATATGATACGAGAAAAGTAGGCGTGGCATGCTTCCCCATGCCCGTTGTTTCAGTACCAAACTTTGCCGCAACCTCAATGTCGAACGAAAAGCTTTTCAACTTGGTGTTACGTCCCTTGTCATCACAGCTGAGCCCAATCTTGATTTGTCGAGGGTATATCCCGCTTTGCTCAAACATATCGTCATCACCAAGGAAGTCACTAATGAAGTCCAAGTTCAGACCTGGAACGAAGCCCATCAACCATTTCAAGATGCCTCCAAAGGCGTCTTTGGTATTGAGCTGGACGGTGATGTTGTAGCTTCCATGGTAGAAACTGACAGAAGCGAGTACAGGCACATCGGACTTTCCGTCTGGCGGCTTGATGGTGCATTTGGCTTGGAATATGACACTGCCTTGAGCCACTGGTTGGTTGCCGTCATCGGTGTCAGCTAGGACAACTGCTTTCTTGCAGATGACATCGAGGCTGTCAAATGTGAAGCCTTTCAGGGTTGACGTAATTGCCTTGTCGAAGGTATCAACATCGGCGGCATCAAGACTGAATTGAAGACGAATAGATGTCTGCAAAGACCTTGAAGGGCGAATCCAAAGACCATTCCGTTTCCCAGCTGCAGACGCATCTTGTACTACAAGGGTAGTCTTCCAGTCTGCAACGAGAGCAGGTGGTGTCCTTGAAGATTCCGAGAAGTCAAAGAGATCCTTCACAGTAGAACGTAAGTCTTCTTTAGTCTTATCGGGATCCAATCCAAAGTAGAGTGTTTTGCCGTCTGGTTCCAGACCAGGTGCTGGAATTCGAGGAAGCGATTCGGAGGCTTCAGTGCCGAAGGTTTCAGCGGGAGGTGGGAAGGAATACTTCAACGCTTTCTCCTTGGAGCTAAAAGTGATATTCCATGGTGATTTATACTGGAAGGTGAAGGCATCGATGACCCATGGTCCCTTACTGGGTTCAGGATCTGGCTTCAGTGTCAAGCTGAAAAGACCTTGGCTGTCAAGGTGACCCATCCAGGTTGCCAACCCATCACTTGCGTCCAGCTGGATATCTATAGCGTCTGTGCCAGATGGAACGGACTTGAGTATGATACAATTGCCAGACAACTGATTGACGAAATTGTCCACGTTGGATCCTTTATCCAGGATCTGAGCATCATCACCGCCTGGGTCAGGGGCGTTGGACCCGTAGAACTTGTACTTCCCATCTGAGATGAAGCCTCCAGTAGCCGATATGGGCTTCCATAGAGTCTTAGACGGGTCGCCAGCTCGTGGAATGCCCTGTCGGGAGATGAGGTCTTGAATACGAGACCCCATACTGAAATTCCACTTGGCTTCAGGCAGTGTAAGAACAGTGAGTTTGAGACGAGGCGAGGAATGATAATTGGGGTGCTGAACAGAGCTAGTTCACACAAGTCCAGAGTGAGCGAGATGTCGAGGTCGCCAAAGGGTGGGGACCAGCGAGATACCCGTAAATCCAGTGGGAGATCATTTCCCGCCTTTTGCGCAGGTCCCCTAGCGGTTACTCTCGGATGGCCAAAAGATCAGTCAATTTACCCAGCAAGTGGCTAGCTGAGAAGATGGTAATCTTGTCTCCCTTGGTTTTCATTCTCACTGCGTGCATGAGCACGGCTTCATGTGAAATAATGACCACTCAAAAACGACATCCCTTTGATGGCTATCACATAATTACTTGACTGAGCTGCGTCGTATGATACATGGAGGTTGCATAATGATAGGACGGCACGTCGCGTTCAATGAGACTGGGCATGTTCTCTATGTCATTTTGGGATGTTGAGCGTCTTCTCAGCTTGCCTCTGGTGCCATCAATTGCCCCTTTGAGAAAGACTATTGCCAGCTGCAGCTCGTCGCATTACGACAGCACCTAAACAGTGACGCGCATATCCAAATCTGGAATCTCGCAGGCCATTGTACCGGCCCGTACCGTAGTGACGAAGTCGCTGACATGGACATGGATGCTGCGGGATCGGCAGCGGGGTATGTTATGCAAACCCCCCAACACACTCACTGTGACAGTCACTAAGACGTGCATAATCTCAACTGTAGGCCTTAACTTTGAGCTTGCCGCTGGGGTTAACCTTTCCCTGAATGATCTCGACTTGGCCTTGGCCCGGGGAGCAGGAAAACATCAGATCGAGGTTTAGACTGAAGAAATAAACTCTGCAAAAGGTATCCTAAACTTATCTTTAACTTGTACTCAGTTACCCAAGTCTTTTTGTCACTTAGGATCGACAACCCGAGTTTTCTTTCTTCCCCTAGCTTGGCACATTGACTGAGTTCCGGGGGCTCTAGGATCACCGATTGGACTTGAGCGGGTGATTGACTCGACCAGGAATAATGGATAGTTATCAATCCGCACTCACAGTAGTTCCTTCAGCTTTACACGAACAAATCTCAACACTAAAATTCTCAAATTACCGTGAAAAGCTTCTTGTCGTTATGGACACTGATTCAGACCCATTGCTCGTGCCTCTGCAACTGCAAGCCTTCGTCCTCAACCCATCAGTCTGCAACACAGATTCCCAAGACGACCATAACGCACGAATTGTGCCCATCACCCAGCCAAACTACACTTTTCTGCGCCTTGACAATTTCCTCATCCAAAGCGATGTCCTCAACCACGCAGATCTTCATTGCTCAGCCCCAGCAGAAGCAAACCCTCGTCTAACTGACCTGGGCGCCCGACCTCCCGCACCTCGTAGAGACCGGCATGGAGTTTACCTCCACTGGATCCTTCCCCAGACCTATCGATCTGGAGTAGCGTCTGCCGATTCTGTCTCCAAAGAGCGTAGAGAGGATGAACGTCTTAGGCGTGGGCTGGCTCCGGGTAAACCCATCTCGGATCCTGGGGCAGAGCCAACCAAATCTCCAGAGTTTCTTGAACCGCCGACACGATGGATCGTTGTTCGGAAGTTGGACTTGGACAGTGTTAGTCCTGCTGAACCAAAGCCGTTCTTCAAAGAGTATCAAGCTTGGGTCATTGAGAGTGACTACCAATGGGCGTTGGAGTGTATCCCGCCTGACTATGACCTCCAAGTCGATGTCTCCCCTTTCATTCTTGGTGTCAAATCTGGCAATGATACCAACATTGAGCAACAAGCCGAAGTCTTCATCGGTCGTAAGACACCTCTTGAGGATTGGTCCGAATGCGCTTCTGCTCATCGTGTAGACATCAGTCTTCTTCGAAGCAGTAACCAGCTCTTTGCAGACTTCCAGCTTCACAACTCCAACGTCTTTAGCACACTGGATAACTTCCAGTACAATGATGGTTCCTCAGAGAAGCCACAGTTCTTGCAAAAGGCCAGCGCTAGCTACTACCTTCTCGGTTGGCATCGAGATGAGCTGAAAGACCCTCTCTGGCGAGATGACGTTACTCGGGAGCAGAGACTTCAGGGTATCTTCATGGCTCTTCAAGAAAGTGGGATTGGAGATGTCACCAAATCATGGCTGGGATCTAAAGACCCTGCAAGAATTTGTCTTCACGGAGCGTTGTATGATGTCCACTGGGATCATGAGAACAAGCCCGCCACAGTTCCAGCAGATGCATTCAGCAAGACGCTGAGAAGCAATGAGCTTCCAGCTGTGTCTGTGGGCACAACGCCCATTGATGCTCTCATCACATACTGCTCCTCCAGGAGTGATAAGGAGCAGAATCAAATCATCAAGCAACTGGAAGAAGACATCCTTCTGATTGACTCTCTACTGCATGCCAGAGACGACGGTGTTGAGGGTCAACGAGAAGCTAAAGATATCTCTTACAACTGGAGCTTCAATCGTTCCAAGGGAGGTATTCACTACTTCATCGCTGGTGAAGAGGAGCAGGGGCAGCCAACAAAGCCTGAGCCAGGTTCAGTTGGCGCTCTGCGAACATTGAATGAACATCAATCTTTGCTTGACGCGTGTCGCAAAGGGGCAGAGCAGTATCGCTGGGACATGTTCTCGCTGTGGTGGAAGTATGTCACAGACGTCACCAACAAGGATGACGATGATGTGAATCGTCAGTATCAGTCCAAAGTCAAGAAAATATCCGACAGGCTTGGTGAACTCAACGTGCGTATGGATATCCTCGACGCCAAAATCACGGTGATGAAGGAAGAGGGTCAGGCGGAAGGAGGGCCTCTTCAAGGTGTCAAGAATGGAACTGATCCTTTCTTTTACCGCGCCCGGGATCCTACTGTGCTGCTTGGTGGTGTTGACTCTGGCTGGCCTATCGACTTCAACGATAGTGTCAATGTTCGCATTCCCCTCCAGACAGTGTCCCCATCTACCACCATCCCTTCAAATTTATCTGACCTGGCTGCTCTCATTGCCTCCAAGTTTCCGGAGCAGCAAGCTTTGAAGAATGCCGGCCAACTTTGCTCTGAGTTTTGGGCACTGTTGCCCAGTAACACGGAACAAGCTGGGGACCTCCCACGAGGCCAGGTGTACCCTCAATTCCATGACAAGCTGTCCCCTAACAGTGACAACACTCTGTGGAGAGATCGCTGGGAGGATCGCCAGCCATGGTTTCCCCTCTATGCAGAGTGGGAGATTGAATACACTCATATCCCGTTTGAGTTCTGGCAGTTGGACCAACAAGCTTCTAGAGTGTCTGATAGCAAAAAGACGCGATATGGCTTACCTGCTGATGATGGAACACCGCTTTGGGAGAAGATGAAGTTGGGCAAACCACAGCCTATCGATGATGTTCGCATCTTATCTGGCCGTGTTCTCATCTTACCCCAGCCAAGCTTCTCACTCAACGCCAAGGTCAGGCAGCTCTTCGCTGATACCCCTCCTCAGATTCTCAAAGAATCCATTCCACCTGAGAAACAAAGTCGATTAATTGATAACATCAATCGATTGTCATTCCTGTCGGCTCCACTCGCGGGTTTGACTGAGGGTCTACTCACCCTTTCTCAAGGAACGCACATCAAGCCTGAGAACAAGTTCGTTAAGGACGGGCAGCAGCTTAGTTCCGCAATAGCGGCTGCTACGTATCCTTCGGCTGGGTTCTCTGCTGAGATGATTGAGAAGATTCAGAATAATTCTGCACTTACGCCTTATGCCTCCATGTCGGACTTTAGTGTCGCGGACTTTTGCCCATTCAAGCCTGCTACACATGGTCAGTTCAGGTATGTATCACATCTTTCACATTAACATGTACTAATTGGATAAAACTCAGGTTTACCAAGTTCAACGTCATTGACAAGTTCGGTCAAGCCCTCGTTGCCATTGATCCCAAGCCTAGGGTCGGTGGTCCAGAGCCATTGTATCCTTGCATCAGCGACTATCATGAGCCTCAGCCCGTCACTCTCAAGGATGAAACCAAGGTTGCAAACACTGTGATGAAGAACTCTGGGTTGAAGTGTGAGTTCATCCAATTGCCACCACAGATCAACCAGAACTCTCGTCTCAACGCGTCCTTTGTGGTCTACGCTGGCGACGAAGATGTCGCCAAGTCTAAGCCCTACTGGCGCCCTGCAACTGAGTGGGAGAACCCTATCTGGGGCTGGGTAGTCTTGAACTATGCCGACCAAGGCATTCAATTATTCCTACCCAATGGCGCTTTCTACCGCGAGATTCGCTTTGGAGGTCCTGGTGGCGTCATCACGGAGCCAAAGTGGTTGCCGTTCAAGCGAGATGATGCTCTCCCCCCGGTTGAGAATGTTGCCCAACTTGATGCGCTTATTAAGCGCATGGGAGAGGATCCTGAATATGCTCGTGGGTTCTGGGATATGCTGTCCATGGCCGTGGACAACATGGCTCCCGCGCCTAGTGCCTACGCGGAATTTCTGAGCTCCATCGTCGGTAGACCTATGGCCTTGGCCAACATGGGCTGGTCCTTGGAACTTGAGGGCGCGCCGTTAGCGAACCAAAGTACGAGGACTAGTAACAGTACCAAGGAACCGCTGATGCATCTTATCTCCAAGAATGATGATGACAAGAACGCATACAAGTTCCAGTTGAAGCTTGGTGACTTCTTTAGGGAGTATGATGGCTTGGTTGGTTACTTTGATGCCAACAAGAACGCAGATCCGGCCAATAATAGAGGAGATGAGCTGCTGCTCGACGAAATCAAGACTTACTTCTCTGAAGGGTCCAAGGCAACGAACTTGATAGCCATTTCAAAAGCCAATTACCCCAAGTTCAACCCCTTCTGGATCGAACAGTTCCACGACTCCAAGCCTGTTGAACCCGAGGCCTACGCCGACAAGCGCACTAAGGAGCTTCAAATTTTCGGTGCCATCTTTGATCCCTTTACGCCTATCCACGGCTACTCATCCATCCTTCCACCACGAAGCCTTCAGCTTCCTTCTTGGACCTGGCAGGATGCCATGCAGAACATGACCGCCTTCTTCCACGCGGGTCCTCTGACACTCACCCAAGACGTAGGGGATTATGACTCAAATAATCCTTTGACTACTGAGACGGTCAAGAAGAGACCTGCGCGGAATGCAGCGCTGCCGGCGCTTGATGAAGGGGAGTGGAGTTGGTTGCAGCCGTTTGTGGATGAGAAGGGAGGAAGTGGACTACCCCTTTATAATGCTTATGGCATTGAGGTGAAGGGTAATCCACTCACGCCGGGGTTTGAGAAGGGTCCGTATACGGCTGTTGAGGGTTTCTTGCAGCTAAGGCAGCCTTTGTTGAAGGACAAGCCGGAAAAGCCAGCTTAGTCACGCATGATACAAGATTGCGGATGCAATTGTAGAAGCAAGGTAGAAAGCCTAGGTTTCTCTCTAAATACGCTCTTTAGTATCTAAGTATTGTTAAGAAGTCATGTTCGTGTTAATAAACTCAGCAAACGTTTTCCCTAACTTAGTAAAAGTTTCCTAAACTATGCTAAGTTACCAAAGTCTTTTTAACATTTAGGAGTAAGGTCCTAAGTTTTCTTTCTTTCATAGAGGGGATGGTGCAGCTGAGTTACTTGGTGGTGATGTCTACTGCAAAGTGATGCATGTCTCAAACCCCACGCTTGACTGTACCAAAGAATCTCCTTAGATCATTGCGGGTGACGAGAATAAAAGCTTACACAGACACTGGCAAGCCGGGGCTACCAGGTTATGACTGGACTAAAAGAGTGGCATTTGTTCGTCGATATAGAACATGAAGCACTACAAAGCATCCCCGCCACCGCTAAGATGTAGCTAAATGAATGTGTCCCCAAAATACAAGCAACCCATCCATCACCAAACCACCTCACTCATCCTCCTCCTCCCAAGAGTCAATGACATGAGTGAGCTCACTCTTATCAGTACTCTCAGCCTCATAGAAGAGGTGGTTAGCTCCAGCAGCCACAGTGGCAGAGAGCTGACTGTCAGGCTTAATTTTATCAGCGTCGATAACAGTCTGCTCATGGCCCCATTTCGTTCCTCCAACCTTCTTGGTGACCCTGGTGATGGTGCTATTGTCTGCATCGACGAAGTAGAGGAAGGCCTTGGCCTCAGTGACTGCGACAGCAAGGGTGCTCTTGGCCTTGACACCCTTTGCAGCGTCGATGGGACCGTCTAGATGAAGTACAGATTAGTGTACAGTGATGGAACGGGGGACAACGGGGTCTTACCAGAGCCGCCGACGACGTACTGCCTGAGCTTGTTGCCCTCTACACCCTGGTAGATGATGTTCTGCTTCTTAGTGCCGGCATCCCAATAGGCAGCGAGGGCTGAGCCAGGAAGAATGGTATTAGTGCTGAAGGCCTTGTCGTGAGTTGGCCCGATGACGGCTTCAAAGATGTTAAGAGCATTATCCGCCTTTGGGTTCTTCCTGTACAGTAGTCAGTAATCGATATTAGTTGGTCTGAGGAGAGGGACGTACTTGAGATAGTAGATCCAGGTGTTCACATTAGACGAGCAGGCAGCAATCTTGTAATTATCACTGTAAGCGCTCGTAACAACCTTGTACACCGGGCTGATAAGGGAAATGTCAACAGCGTCAGCGTTAGCGTCCTTGGAATCGTCACCGCTCTTGGAGTCAGCAGGCTGGCCACACTTGCAGGAGGACTTCTTCTCCGTGCCCTTTTTCTCAGTGACAGCAAAGACAAGCTCCTTGTTGTAGTGCTTTGTGCTGGCTAGGTGTGACTGGTAGATGACGAAGCCCTCATGGGCGTTGGAGTCTGGGTCAAAGGTGTTGAGCTTGATGTCGCTGGTGTCCTGCTCGTTGCGGAACTGGAAGCCGATGTTCTTGTTCTCTAAGTTGTAGTAGAGATGGATCTTGGTACCGACGGCGCCGGCCTCATCTTGGATGGCAGTGACAGCGACCATTGTGATGGTAGAATAGTGGTTAAAGTTTAAGGGGTGAAAGCTGTGAGAATGCTGGGGATGTTGATTGATGATCTTTCTCAACCTCTTGATCAGAGGAATATCATGAGCTATTTATCTTCCAATCTCAACTTGAAACTCCCCTAGACTGTATGTCCTGGCTTCATGATCTTCCCCAAAATGAATTTCAACTCTTTCAGCAATCCATGCAAGAATCGCCACTGGGTTTCTTCAAGCTGGGTTACATCACGATGCCCTCCATAGATAGTAACGAAAGAGACAGGGCCTATGCCGTCACATTCTTGAACCGCCACCTCTGGTGATGTCCGAGCCAATCTGCACGTACTAAGTCAAAGTCAAGCAGTGATTACCAGCAGCGGCGTCACCAAAAGAAGCTGAACTCTCCAAAAGGGACAATATCAGCGCAGTTGTAGCAATATCTGGCGTCATCACATCATTGTCAAGTGGTGCTCAGGCCATTCACCGGCCCCCATTTGGGAGGAGGATTTACGCGGCGCTCCAAGTTCGAGCGGAAGGCCAAAGTTCCAAGGGCCATTGTGACGAGCTCGTATCCGCGTATGGCCACGCGGATTGATAAATGATATGTGAGCATTGCGGGGTGCCGATCATCAACATCACACCAAATATGCCGTGCTGTGCCGCTTTTATCAACACGCCCACTTACTCCGCACCGGAATGATGTGACACCGGGCCGTTGCAGCCACTACAGTTCTTCAGCTGGCGTCTTGCATGCACGGCAAGTAATCAGTCAGAATTACCATGAGAAACATTGAGATACTTCTGCTTTGAAGGTTGCAGAGGCAATGCATTGCGTTCTTGTTTGTTTCGAACAACCTCGATTATCCTCGGCACAGAATTGATGGCGAGCTTTGAACAGGGTAAACTGTGTCCCCCGTCATTTTATGTTTTTTCCTACCAGTCTCTGTTCCATCCTTATCGCTCAGTGTTAAACTTGACTACAGTCTTCATTACCTTTGCTAATTCCACCAACTCATCGCTAAACACCAACATCATGGTCATTTTCACAGGCGGCAAAAGCGTTGCCATCAATTCCCCTCGTCATCTCACCCTTCGCCATGCCAGGAATGCTGTCCGGTCAACCAAAAAGTCCGAAGCACTTGAGTCCGAGGTCCTAAATATCACTTCTCTCGAGACCTCACCTGATGAGCCCATCGAAGATCCGACTCCACCTTTGGAGCCAGGTCAGGCCCAGCTTCACTCGTACTGGGCTCCAGGTCTAGAAGCTGGCAAAAAGCATGAGATTTCCCTGATTCAAGACATCAAGGCCCCGACTGATGAACGTACTCTTCGCCTCACTGCGAAGCAAAACTTCTATGTTGACGCTCCTCAATTCGTTCTGCCTGAGGGCTCTGTCTATTCTTTCTATCCTCCTCAAGGGTACGCTGATGATCGTCGCATTCTACCTCATATTGTTCTGAGCGACCCTCATCTTCCCTGGGAGAGAATAGGAAGTCCATCGGCTGAGCAGAATGATGACACTCGCAACAAAGTCCCCTGGCTTGCGCTCTTCACTTTCAGTCATGATGAATTGCTTCTTCAGCCTGGGGAGCTAGGCGAGAAGGAGTTCAAGCAGAGTCAGGCTGGGGCAGTCAAGATGACGGTTGGCGACTTTCTGAAGCTTGAGAACATTGCAACACCTATTTTTGCTGATCCTGGCAAGGACGTCAAAGATCTCGGTGCGGAGTTCATCTTTGTCAAGCCTGATCTTTTCACAAGTCTGTTTTCTACCTTTGATGACAAGAACAACAGACAAGTTGAGAAACATCCAAACACGGATCAGTACAAGTATCTCTCTCACGTTCGCAAGATCAACACCAAGGGCATGGCCATCGCAGGCGTTGAAGACTTTGGTATCTTCTCTTGTGTCATCGGCAACCGCTGTGGTCCACTGAACAACCCAACCGCCGCCAACATCTCTGTCCATCTTGTCTCCATTGAGGGAATTGAAGAAATGGAATGGCCAAAGTCAGGCCAAAGCCGTGTCGGGCTCTGTTCCCTGCATAACTGGACCTATACGGTTCTACCACCAGGACAGTTCAATGTCAGAGACGCTTTTGAGCATCTTGGTAGAGAACTCAATGTTCTTCGCCCTGCTGAAACGGTCTTCAAACCACTTCAGTCTTCCGAAAACAAAGTCTCCATGCGCCTTGGTGACAGGCTGAAGGATGGGTACTCCCTTGTTCAGTACCGGGTTCAGACCGGTGAAAAGACGGTGGCATTATACCGCGGTCCTTTCACGCCTGTTAGAGTCGAGCTCAATGAACAGCTGAATAAGTGCTCCAATTCTAGCCAAGACTTTCAGATCCTCGATAAGAAGGTCGGCCTGATGGACATTAGCTACTCCATAGCATGGCAGATTGGCAGAACACTTGCTCTCGGCGACAAAGCTTATGTTGCTGCATTGTCTCGTCTCCGCTCTATTCTTCGAACGAAGACTATGAAGGCGTGCAAGATTGACGCTGTCACCGATGCAGGGACGGATCAGAGTTATCGGTCACGAGATGATCTACTTAAGGATCTGCCAAAGACCATTGAACGTCTTCATCAGATACAGCTCGCAGTCCCCCCCGCGTCTGGTGGCGATAGACCTCACTACTTCGCACCCGGCGGTGCCAAGAAGCGTTGGTATCGCCCGGAACTTTCTAAAAGGCAGTATCCCAAACTTGGCTTTTCTGCAAAGCCAATTCAGGACAAGTACCTAGAAGCGGCTGTAGAGATTGTTCTCAAGGGACTCTCCATGGGGAAAGACGGTCATGTCTACGACGAGACTAATGACCCTGTTTCTACGGACTGGATGGTAGTCCTGGCTTGGATTCTAGATCGTATGTTCCTCGACAGGATTCCTGCGCATTACTTGATCTCAGATCCAAGCCATCTACCTCCCGAGAGTCTACGCTTCTTTCACATCGATCCTAACTGGGTTGATGCCATGATAGATGGTGCCTTGAGTCTGGCGAACCACATGGGTCAAGATCTCGACAGAGTTGCCATAAAGCACGGCATCAATCGTTACCTGGAGTACCAGTCACCTAAACTGACTCATCGTCCCCAAGTCCCAACTTATGGGTTCTACCTTCGTTCTGATCTCGTCACTCTATACCCTGATCTGAGGGTCAACACCACTGGAGCTGATACCGGTCGTGCACCTCTGCTCCGCCATGAGATCGTCGCAGATGGTGTCATGCTCGGGCTGTTCGACTGCATTCCTGGTCAAGACTTCAAAACCCTGAACTTCACTCAGCCTCCCCATCAGCAACGATTTGCTGCTGGTTGGTACCTTGAGGCAGACAAGTTGCAGATATCTATTGGGAGAGAGTTCACCGTTGATGCGAAGCACCAAGACTACTCTAAGCCTGAAGAAGCTTGGCAAAGGGTCACTATGCTTCCGAGCTCAGAGGACAATTGGTTCACATGGAGCACTGTCCCAAAGCCACTTGTGGGTGGAAAAGATGAAGGTGATCCAGATGCTGATCTGCGTATCCTCCGTCTTCCTTCCTTCGTTCAGAAACAAATGGATCTACTCAACGCGAATATGGGATCCTTCGATGACGGGGGAAACAAGCAGGATTACTTCCACGATACTGTTCCAAACTCTGCACTTCTTGCCATGCAGCTCAATGATCCTTACTACCAGCTCATCATTTCTTTAGACAAGGAAGAGGGATCAGGTCAAGCAGCCCCATCTCCGCTGTCTGGTCTGAGGACTGCAGCGACTGGGCCGGTCCAAGAACTTCGCAACCTGCGGTTCATGACACCTACCCGTGTTCCTCGCGTCCCACAACCAGAGGATGATGACCGCGATCTACTAGAGTCAGACACTATCGTGTCTCTTCAGGCGTCATCTTTGGATACGGTTGCAGAGACATGGGAGCGCGATGAGAGCTTTCTGGTGAGGTCTCGTACTCTAGGACACCATCTCCCCCCTCACCATCGAGCACCGATCACAGAGCATCTCCATGGCGCTATGACATCTCAGATTCCCCATGGTGTTCCAGTCCAGCGGCTCGCCAGTACAAGGAGTCTTGTGGCACCTCAAGTGGGCATGCTCACGAGAACAACGAGTACCAGCTCCCAGTCCTCTGATCTAGCTGGTCCACCTGTCTATACCTGCAATGCATACTCTCTGCAGCAAGACGTCATTATCGAAGACAAAGACTGCCTCCCCCAAGACATCGTCTTCTCTCTCCTCGTCTCACGTAACAAATACAGCAGCTATCAGCTCACAGAGTTCGACATAGCTATTGAACTCGGCACGTCAGCTGACAATAACTGCATCATGGAAACCTACGCAGGTCCTGGTGCACGTATGTTGAGCAACCTTCGCTTCAATGTTTTGATGTCTTTTACTACCATGCCTGTCACGGAGAAAAAGTGTTTGTTGTTGCGGCTTATTCCGCGAAGTCACAAGGGTTGGATCAGGATGCAGGATGTTCATGAGATGAGTTTCATGCTCACATTGGCTCAACTCAATTCATTCGCTGGTAACAAGAGGTTTTCTTTTTACACATCTGCTTATTACAAGTTTGATCACGAGCATGATCCGATCACCGATTACTTTGAGGTAACACTTAAGAAGCATGATTAGTCTTTGTGCCATTCAGTCACTACTGTTGAATCTTTCCCTTTAAATACTTTTCGAATATAACAGTGTCATTCTCTTAAATAAAAATCCCGAACTGAACTCTGCTCTAGAATCCAGAGACGTTTGACTACGCCAGCATCTTCAAATTACCATTCGCCTTCAAGTCAGACTTGCCATGCGAGCCGCCACCCTCCTCCAAATCTGCAGGCATTGGAGGGGTTTTGTCGGGGCGGAACCTGTCCAACATTTCAATATTGACATAAGTTATCAAGTGCTTACAATTCTGGCACGGGGACCACATGTGTTTGTAGCCAATGTCGTCTTCCGGGTCTCGCTTCGTTTGACTTTCTGCGTAAATCTTCCTGAGCGAATACCCCTCCCACAAGTCCTCGTCAGTCATAAATGACGGGCTAAGGGCAAGACCTTGCACCCTTTCCTGGCCCTGCTTGCGGTGGGCACCACTAAAGTCATGTCAGATAGATGATCAAGGGTGCAATTCGCAATGCTTACTTACAGCATATGTATAAGTGGGTAGGTTTCGGCGCAGTTTCCGAACTCTGTGTTACCGGGATATGTACCGAAACCAAAATCATACTCTTTCCCGCCTTTGGTCCACTTTGAATTTTTGATGTCGTTCCAGTTCCCGAGTAGGTCAAATCGAGCTTTCTGAAGGTGTTCTCTCCAGCCAGGAAGTTGCTTCCCACCAAAGTTCTGACCGCCCATGGAAGCACCGAGGGAGAAGTCGACTTTGCTCTCCTCTCCCTCACCCCATGTGCATTGGAACATTGCCGGTGGTGGCCCATGACCTGGCTTTTCAGCAAAGGCCATGGCCATGGCTGGTGGATCTGGCAAATCCTTTCTTTTTCTGGATCCCCCTATAGTGAAGCACCAGCGAGCATAAACGGCGGTGAGAGGGAGAAAGAAGTTGAACTTGCCAGAGTTCTGCTGAGCCGGTCCCATAAGAGAAAAGAAGAGACCGAGGAGGTCATAATGACACCAGTAGTTGAGCTTCTCCTCTTGCAGGCTAAGAGGATAATGATGACTCCAGGCTTCGCTGAAGTTAACTCTAATTTTAGGATCTTCTGGGCCATCTCCTGTGTTCCTTAGTCTGCGATATATGTGCTGTCTCGGCTGAAAGTCCGGATCGGCTTTGGCGGTCCCATTCTTTCTGGGTTCAAAGTTTTCTTCTTCTACATCAGGCTTTATCTCTTTGAATTGGGTTTTATCGAGAGGGCTATATTTGTGAAGTCATCATCAGATAAGTACTCATCCTAGGTATATTGTGATAAGTTTAGGTGTATATCAGGAGACTCTCACCATAGCGACAGTATTTGATGATAAGTTGTTTGCAACTTCTCCTTCTTCTCAGCGGCCTTCTCTATGGGGAAAGACTCTGGGTTATCAGCAACAGCCTTTAGGAATAGATAGATCTAGATTTAAAAGTCGCATATGTCAGAAAATACTTGAGTTTCTCTTTTGTCAGTGTTCTCACATCTTCAAGTTCATATGTATAAAGCTTGATCAGCTCTTTGCCGACAAACTTCATATGGGGCGCCATGGTTGCTTTGTATAAAGAAACATTATTTTTAATGAAGTAAAGGACATGAACACTATACTTTATATGTTTCAACCGAGTTATTAAATACACAGGAACACGAATAAGACTGCGATGGGTCCCAAAGGCGAGGAAGCGGAACTGTCCGGATGTACCGTTTTGTACAGGTCTTGCATTAGGGTGTGTAGAAAAGAGCGATGCTGATAAACGCGAGCTAGCGACGTAGGGGGTGGATCAGGCTAACCACGAATTAAGATCAGCGCTTACGGCTGAGCTACCCTTACAGCACCCTAGCACCCTTGCACCCTATCAATGTGCGGTGACGTCTTACTTGGGGCTGGGTGGTGTATAAATATTCATCTTTGTTCGGCGTCTAGCTGCATCCTTCAGGCAGCCTTTTGTGACCAATATTGTGCACCTACACCTATTTTCTGAACACACCATTCCTCCAATCACAAATATACACCATGACAAATCACACCAAAGTCGTCGACGGTGTCGTCGTGACCAACACTGACGTAAGTCACTGCTGATCTTTCATTTTCAGCTCCCCCAAGATGTCTGACAGTTTATCAGGTTCCCCCTCCCCGAGACTGGACCAATGTCTATGATGAGATTGGTGGCGACATGCGCTGGAATGAAGATATGCAAGAGATGGTTCAAGACCGGGGCCTAGATGGCGATGTGCAGCCTTTCTACGGCACGTGCTCCTACACGGGCGAGGCCCTCTATTTGATGCAGGTTGGCGGCAAGGATTTCCTCTTCTGGAATGCTCTCGACGATTCTATGTACCGTTTGAACGGGGACCTCACTCTCCAAAACATTGTGGCAGGGCTTGATGAGGAGGGTCTGAATGCATTTGATCTTGAAGAGCTCTGAGTGTGAGCTATTGGCAGCATGGATCAGGAATCAACTTCTAAATGGTACTTGATCCCTCCAAGCTTCTCTTTTCATAAACTCTTATTGTATATTAACCACGACATGCATATTGAAACCCCCAGAGTGAATGTTTCCGCACTATGTGCTCTTTACTGGTTGATAGATAAATCGGTCATCCACTCCACCAGCCCTTTGAAGTAGATATTTGCAGTTTTTACAAGGAGGAATAATGAACCTGCAGTTGACTTTGTCATCAGCGGGCTGGTGCATGTCCTTCGGTGAGTAGTTGTGTTTCAACACCGAGTCCCCCAGGAAGGTGCTGGAAAGAGCCAAGCCATCCACCTTGCCCCTCCAATTCTTGGTCCAGGAGTCACTACGGGTTTGTCAAGACGTTGAGGTCAATTCCAAGCAGATATTGATGGTGAACTTACAATATATGAAGAAAGGGATATGTTTCTCCACAGTTGCCAAAATGCGTTCCTGTTTGCGGGCTTTCCTCCAACTGTGGCGACCACGAGTAATTCCATTTTTCTTCAACCTTGTCTATATCGTTCCAGCCTTGTAGGAGATCGAAACGAGTCTTCCGAAGGCTGATCTTCCATTCTCCTACCTGACCTAGGTTGTTCCAGTCAAATCCAGCCAGCGAGGACCCTAAAGCGAAGTAGATCTTATCTTTGTCGTCTTTAACCCATGTGCATTGGAAAACAGCTGGTACAGCGCCAACACCTATCGTTCCAATCGGTGGTTCAGTTGTCCCCCTATTACCTCCAATTTCGGCACACCATCGACCATATACCGCAGTCAGAGGAAGGAAGAATCTATCTTTATCGGCTCCATCCAAGTCAGATTGTAAGAGCGATAAAATGAGACCAAGAAGGTCATAGTGATTCCAGTAGGATGGCCGTGCGAGGGGTGTTGTAAGACCTGGGATGTTGACAGGGTTTGTTTGCATCCAGTTGCCATTAAGGTTGACATTAAACTTGGATTTGGGAGGTTTGTCTCCCGTTGTCGTGCGATAAATATGCTGATCGGGTCTATATGCCGGACTGGGATTACCTTTCTTATTAACAGGCTGAAAGTTGTGTTCCACCTGCCAATCTGCTGGCACCGGTTTATCCAAGGGGCTGTAGGGCCATTTGTTGTTAGTAGAAGACACTTGTCTCTTGAGGAAGAGGAGTGGCTGACCACAACGAAAGAAACTGCTTATAGAGGGAAAGCAACGTTTCGGTCGTGCAGACTCTATGTAAAAAGTCGAATATCTGGGGAAACATGTCAGTGGGATAATTGATTGTGCTGCTTTGACATTCAGACCTTTTCCCTTTTCCAGTTGTACATGTCGATCAGTCGCTCCTCGCAGAACTTGAGGTATTTCGGATCCAAGACATTGGCCATCTTACTGGCAACTGATGGTGAGGATCAGGAGTTTTCTTCTTATTAACTTGAAGTGCTTGGGAAAGTGCAATACTGATCACAGTGTAATAGACCACCTCGATAATATGAGCACTAATATCATATATGTGTTCTCTCACCATCCGCACTGGTATTGACCTTATGTACTAGTTTGGCCATACCGTTTTAAGCTTAGTCATTCACATGTGACATCACTAGCCTAAGCCGTGTATATAAGTGTACCTCGATCATCTCTTTCCTCATCACAATCTCTACTTTTACAACCCAGCCATCACATTCTACTCCCCTGCCCATACAACGTACACACACACCCGCCACCCATACAACATGAGTCAATACACCACAATTTCCGATGGCGTAGTTGTGACCGACAACGGGGTACATCTTGATCTTCCCCTACTTGCAGCGCCGTGACTAACCGGCAAACACTAGATCTCACCCCCAGCCAACTGGACCAATTCTTACGAGGACATGGGAGGGGACATGCTTTGGGACCAAGGTGGTCAGATGGAAGATGAGGTGCGGGGTCGTGGCATTGATGGCGATATCAGGCCTCACTTTGGAATGGCACCCTACACGGGAGAAGCACTCTACCTTTTCGAGGTTGGTAGTGGAAAGTTCTTTTTCTTCAACGCCATAGATGGGTCTATGCTGCAGGTCAGGGATCAGAGTGACCTGAAGAGCATTGTGGATATCCTTGACGACGAGAACAGGGGCTTACCCGCTCTTGACATTGAGGAAATCTAGCTCCGTGATTGGGGGGTGAATGCACAGTAAATTCCAAAATCATCAGAAATAAACCAATCAGTTGATTGTCATGCATTGTGATTCGAGAAGGAGGGGGGAAGTCACTCCAATAACTAGGCTTCTACTACCTATACCTCTTCCGCTCTTATCAGATTATGCAGTAAGATATCATATGCCAAGTAGTCAATAGTCCAGGCATGCTAGTCTCATTTTGTCCAAAAGGCCAATATTGTGGTAAGCAGCGGCACGGCACGTTCACAACGACGGGCTGGCATCAATCCTCCCTTACTGCCTCATCATGAAGCTTTGACCTCTTGCTCCAGCTAAGATCGCGATTTAGGAAGAGATCTGCCAATATTCCTTGGTTATCAATCATAAAAGTGGCATATTGGAGCGGGGTTCCAAGACACTTGAGCCCCAATTGGGAAATGATGTGGGCTATCAATAGGCTTGTTGACAGCTGAACTAGTACGTGCGGCGCACTAAGAGCAAAAGGGCAGCGCCTGCAGATGCCGGCTTGACTGTTACCCGGGACTTGCTGCTTTTGGTTCCTTGCTTTCAGGCAATAAATTGCGGAGCATTACTTAGAGGCAAGTGAATTACGGAGTACTCGTCAGTAGCTTGGGTCCGACGTAGTGAGCTTACGACGGTCCTTCTCCACGTGGCTTTGCATAGTACCCCCACAAGAAACAACAGTTGCTTGCTCATTCATAAAATCGCGACCTAAAGCCGAGGTGATATCTAATGAATATCAGGCTGTGACATTATTGAGGGAAATCGAATGTATAAGTCGGCTATCCTGGACATGAGCATCGGCATTGGCTACAGAATGCTGTTATAATTGTCAAAATTTAGCATATTAGAGAGAAAGATGAGCAGGAACTTTCAAATGAAACAGGCAAAGGAAATCATGCGGCACTTAGAGAATTCTATAGTTGCCTGTTGATTTTCCTTCATTGCCATGGCGCGGATCTCCTCAGCCGCCGCTTTGACTTACCAAGCACTTTTGGGTTTGTTGCCTGTAACTGCCAGCATTTCGAAAGTGCCTTTAGACACTCAATTGGCCGGTGCAGCTGTCGCGATGTGGTCAGTCACCCACTTGCACTAAACCCTATGATATCTACTGTAAGCTAAGAGGCTATTATAGCTCCAGCTGGCCAATTATTCCGTCCCGAGGCTTGTAGTGGATGGAAATGAAATTCATAATAGATATCAATACAGGGTTCCTTAGGGATATATATATCATTCAATCTTTAAAACAGTAGTTGAATGATTGCTGAGATGTGCAGACATACCGTTAGTTTTCCCATATATTTTGTTTGCTTTAAATGAGGAATAATCTCAATTACAAACTTTAGTATTCAGTTCGCTATTGAGGCTTGCGTTAAGTCGGTCTTTATAGGCCCTTACCATATTTATTCTCCGCAGCAATAATCTTCTGCGCAGCTGTCTCGGCGATACCATACACAGCCGTCTGAATATGGCCCGACAACTGGACAGGAATAATACTGGCATCGACCACACGGAGATTCTTCGTGCCATATACCTTCAAGTCCGAGTCGACACCACCATCCTTCTTAGGAAGCATCGCGCAGGTACCGACAGGGTGATAGAAACTGTTGACTGTCTTGACGACCCAATCACGCAATTGTGTATCTGTCCTCTTCCCCAGGCCTGGTTCAAACTCTGCAGCCCATACGGATCGTAAAGGCTCGGTCTCGGCGACTTTGCAAGCAAATCTAGCACCCTCAATGAGTGCTTGTATGTCGTACTCGTTGTTGAGATAGTTAAGGTCGATGATTGGTTTGCCCTTTACATCTTTGCCGTTGATGTGAACACTACCCCGACTCATGGGATGCATGATGGAGGAGAAGATGGTGATGAAGTTGGGTGAAGTACCAGGATAGCCCTGGGCACCAACGTAGTTGGCTTCTAGGAGGAGCTCCAGCTGCGGGATAGAGGAGTCTTTCAGATACTCAAGCTTCTTTTTGTCCACGGCAGTGCCATTGATAGCAAAGCCGTCCTTTGCAAGTTGATGCATCTTTCTTTGTACATTATCGCTGACCTGGGCCCAGTTGAGAAAGGCGTAGGCGCTGCTAGTATAGTCATACCACGATACCTTGTTCTCAAGCCATAGGTTAAACTGTTCCTTCGCCAACGCGCCATCAGGGTTGAAGATCATCTGGTCGAAAGACTCGTAACCTTCCTTCAGGATGTATGTATTGGAGGTTCGAAGGTGGTCTTGGTAATTCTCGCCGACGCCTCGAAGGTCGAGCAATTTTTTTATTCCTGCCTTGGCAAGAACCTCAGCTTGTCCAATTCCCGACATCTCGAGCAGTCCCGGACTCTGAATAGATCCTGCCGAAAGGATAACCTCCCTGCGGGCCTTGATCGTTGAGCCATCCTGGAGAGCGACACCAGTAGCAACCAAACCCTTACTTTTGTTGGAGGAAAAGATAATTTTGGCGACGTGGATATTCGTCTTTACTTCCAGATTAGGCCCGGACTTTGGCAGGTAGCTGTTGGCACTGTATGACCGGGTGTAGTTGGTCACGTCAATGTTGGTGGGTTGGAACATGACTCCGACAGGGTTTCCACCGAGAGATCCTCCGTCATTGATCGGGACGCCCAATTTATTGATCGTAGACTGCCATGGCTTCAAAACATCCGGGATGATGCGATTGTAGGTAGAGCTGATGGGACCAGAGCGACCATGGACGTCGCCATCGTTGCCCGTGAAGTTCTCAGACTTCTTCATACCATCAATCATGGTATCCCAGTTCCAACCTGGACTTCCGAGCTCACTCCACGCGTCATATTCAGCGGACGCAGCTCGGTCATAGCATAGGAAGTTCATAGCAGATGAGCCGCCGAGAACCTTACCGCGGTTGACGCTAATGGACCGCCCATTGAGGCCAGGCTGAGCGATAGAACTAAAGTTCCAATCGAGCGACGACCCCAAGATTGAACCGCGCATCCCTGGCACGTTGATGCGCACATCGTCCAGAGCTTCTGGGCCTGCTTCTAGAAGAAGGATCTTGGACTTCGGGAGGCCAAGACTCAGACGGGTGGCGAGGGCTCCTCCAGCGGTGCCGCCTCCTACAATGATCTGGGTAGCGATGATATGAGCGATGCTTGATTCAATGACTTGATAACGAAGAACTTACATAGTCATAAGTCTCGGTAGCAGCGACGGCTGTCACAAGGCCTGGTATGATCCAAGCGCAGAGCTGCATCTTTAGTCTCAACACTACAATTTAGGTAGCTTGAGAAGGAAAGAGACTCAGGCTCGCTGCCGCGACATCTCGACTCTACTCAGCCATTTTGTACCTGTAGACCCTTGCTGCATTGCCATAGTCCCTGAATTACCCCATGTTGCCAAACCCCGCCGGATATTCGAGCTGCCTAATTTACCATCACAATCATACCCTAGGACCCTTTCTGGACCGAATATACAGAACTTATGCCCAGATCTGGTAAAGCCCCGTGCGGCGTCCAGTAACAATAATACATCTTCATAGACAAACAGTAGGCAGAAAGCTAAGTTCCGTAGATAGTGCCATTCGTAGCTTATGCGTGCTAAAGTCTGACCTTACGATTGTTATTTGTGGCAATTAAACCCTCGGATAAAATCCAGAAACGTCTGTCTGTTCCGCCTCATTCGTCCCAAAACGAGGGCAAACAAGGCCAGTTAAATAGGTTTCATCTTCTGTTAAGACCAAGGGTAAATAGTAGGTCCTAAAATATATCGCAAATAGAGTTATTATTCCTTGTTACCCCCTTACACCATTACCGTTTAAACAACCTAATCGAGAAGGGAAAATTAGGTACTTCATCCAAGCCAATCACATTGTAATTATAGGCAATCAGTTAGACCCTGTTGGACCCCTGGTACACCGCTGTTGCAAGTCAACGACAATAGGCTAATTATGCCCCGGCCTCAGTCCCTATCTCAACGAGGGATTAAACGCCGCAAGGAAGAGACGAGGAAAGGACAGCGCAACAAGCAACATTGAGGCGGAGCTAGAGGCATAAAAGATCGCTGTTATCACATTAAAGGAGCTTCATCAAGCAACTCGTTAGGAGCAAGAGCAGTGGGAGACTTCGAGCAAGGCTTGACCTATCAGATTAGATACTAAATTCGATATAGACAGCTATCAGAATCTGTACAGTAATATATAAAACTATAGTCATAGCCTTGACTTATAGTTCATAATTATACCTCTGTAGCTACATAAGATTATTTCGTATATCTTCAACCCTCTATAGTTACACTCTACCAGTAACAGTCTTTTCCCATAGCTCCTCTATAAACTCTCGACCAGCAGTCCCCATTGTCCATGCTACCCTCCGTAGTGTCCCCTTCGCTTGTGACCACGTCGCGATTCCTAAACTCGTTGCTTGCTGTTTCAAAGCCTCCTCGAAGAACTGCCTGGCTGATAACAATCCTCTATCTTGCCCATTTTCCTTGAGAGCGCGCAGGCAGGCTATAAGCCCCACCAACGTCTGCCAGAACATAAACGCCTCGTTCTTTGGTGTATTCTTCGAGGCGAGTACCTTGGCGACATCATGTTGGAGTAATGTAACGGCGTATTTGTGAATGCGTTTGTCGACATAATCCAGCGCCCCTAGAACATCCTGCATGTAGAAGATAGAGGCGACAGTCAATCCGCACCACGGTCCGACGAATGATGATGGTGTCGTATCATGGCTCTCCTCTTTCTTTCCAGGTACGGAAATAGATTCGATATGTACTGTGACAAATTCTCCCAGTACCCTTGATGCAGGGCCTCTGCGCCAGAAACCTTCAAACTTTCCGTCTGCCGTTTCTATACCGGCATTTTTAAGCATACGATCCTGCGCGGCCGTGAAGTCCCGTAGAGAGTTGATGATAACTTGTCCGTCTGCGTTGTTGAGCCGTGCTCCCTGGGGCAGCGGGCTGAAAAAGAAAGGGAATAGACGAATAGCTTGGAGTTTAAAGCCGAGATTTTCCATGGCCTCGCTCATGTGCCATGTATGTGATAGCTTGAGAAGATTTCGACTGGGTACAGCACCGAGGCTGCTGCCATGACCGCCAGTTCGACAGATGCCGCTGAGTAGGCTCTTGAGGCCCGTAATATAGACATACGACCTATGATAAGATGTTAGAAAGAGGGACGATCTGTTGAAATGGATGTTTTCGTAGCGCCTCACATAACGAAATAACGGTTAGCTAGTTCTCGATCGGTGGAACAGCAATCAGAACGTGTCGGATCACTTTTACCAGGTCGGGCAGTTTCAATCAGCGCCAGAATGCCACTAATATGAGTCTCGGCAGCAACTAGCTCTCCATGACATGCCTTATAGTCTCCATTAATAAACTTATTCTTAAGAAGAGCGTAGAGTAGGGTATCTCACCTCTGTGAAAGCCAAGGTGGCCATTTCTCTTATAATTGCAGCTTCAAGTTTATAGTCCCCCGACGCGATCCAACGATTGATAATACGCATCACTTCGATCTTGTGATATAAGAATGTGGACTCGAATGTAGCAAGGTCGCCGAACTGGAAGGAGAAATGCATTCCGGCCATGAGGATGGCACTTCGGAGTGCGCATGGGTTATCTATCGTACGCGCGAGACTGGTTTGGTGAGCGACAGATGTCGATATCGACAGGTATACTAACTATTCTGTACCAGGTATTTTTGATGTCGTCTTTGGTGTCCGGCTCGATTCAAACACTGAAAAAGTCAGCACATGCATAAGAATACAGTTGTTCATGGCAACTGACGGTATTGAAACAACTCATGAGATTTAAGCGGCATGGCAACAGCCAACTTGTTAAATCCCGTATCATGACTCAAATAGCTTAAACGAGGAGGAACATTAGTCTTTTTTAGATATACCATCTCCTTTGGAGTCTGCTCGAGCTCCCAGGGCGTTTGATCCCACGGACGGGCCTCCTTCTGCTGCGCCCTCCGTTCCCTCAATGGGATTTTAGGAGGCGCATATACGCAGGTCCTCCGACCCTTGACGCAGTTGCGACTACGTTTTCCCCATTAGTGAACGGATCCCAGCTTACAGTGGGGGCCAAGGTTTCAGGATCGGCCATACCATTGCGGTCGCTGCTCGTCACATCGTTTCCGGCGGGTCCGGCAGTTGGAGCAGCCTGTTCGACTGCGCGTGTGGAACTGTCGTACTCTAGAGTCCGACTCTGGCGTCGTCGAGTTCTCTTTCTCTGAGCTTGAAGACATTTTCTTGGATTATTGAAGAGATGAGGATGAGTATTGAGTCAGCCTGACAGGGCGTCGGTGATGGAGACGCGTGAGCACTAACCAGGTCTTTGAGAGGATTACTCAGCTGCCTGGGTGAGCCAATTAGAATATTTACGGAGGTAATTAGAGTTTTGGTCACGTTGATGCTGACTCCCACGGGAAAGCTAACCTAGACCATGAAATTAGAAAATGCAACTCAACATATTTTGTGTCATACAACGCGACTGTTCACTTCTTTAATCATTGGTTAAGACAGAAGAGATTTATTATAGTCGGGTCAACACTCAAGGGTGTCAACTCTTCCATTTTCTCCTTAGTTTGTATCAAACGTTGATCAACCGATGCGTATGCTAATTGCTTCCTCGTACTCGTGGAGATCAATTTGCAACTAGATACGTAGCAATAGGTAAATGTTTCATCTTACTAAACTATTATACACCGCTAGGCTTGACTTTGTAGACAGCATTCTCGACAGCAACAGACCCATCATCATCAATAAACCAACGCAGCTCACTGACAAAAGCGGAGCGCTCTACCCACTTCAAATCAGGATGGCTGGTCTCAATAATGGGAGATCCCAGCCATTCGTTCTCTCCAAACTCAAGAGTTCGGGCCTTTGGTCCCCCAGTAAAAACCTCCATCCATTTTTCATCAATCTGCAGAACACCCTGGAAGTGGATATAAATCCCGTGACCTTCTTTTGATCGAAATTGAACCCGGACGTCCAGATGGCCGGTGTTTGTGTCAGGGTCACGCTGATAAGTAGTTAGCGTCTGTCTTGCCGGACTGGTTAGGGGCCTACCAGAATCCAATCAGCGCCGCCGGGGAGGAGCTCTGCCTCAAGACCACTGCCTTTGATGTGGCCGTGCGTCAAGAAAGCAACAATGCGGTGATTGTTGCCCTTGGCTTCGGGGATGACGAGGGCTTTGTCTGTGGATGTATACATCCTCATTGTAAAGACGTGTTCGAGTGAAGGTGTCATGATTGCGACTTGTGATTTCAGAGATTAGAATTCCTATATGATGTATAATGCAAAATATGTGAAAGTGAGCTGTACTTGAGCTGTATGGTGCTCTTTTATACCAACTATCAACGCCGCAGTATTGACTAAATATCGGGCTCATCACCAATAAGTGTACTCATATCATCATACACATTTATTAAGCCCAACTTTGTTGAACGGGTATCTGAGTAATGATCTTCTGCCCGTCTCGTCGTGGACAATAAGGGAGGGTGAATGCTTGGTGATCCCCACTTCGTTGCATGTGACGAATAAGCCGTGGTTTGCCATGTAAGCGAGACACGGCTTGGTCACTAAGCACCTGCAAGTCATCAGGAAATAGCATGGAGGTATTTCCTTAATTATATGTAGATTAAGTGTGCATTATCATTCTCTCTAAGTTCTGTCCGCTGAGTTAAGCTCAAGTCTCAACTGCAAATAACACATCTAGCTCACAACTTAGACATTATACCAAATGACTAACCAATTGCTACAGCCAAAGGCTGATTTATCATTCTCTCGATCGCCCGATTGACCGTTATCTCAATCCGTGGTGTTGGAATAGACGGAACTGATAAGATGAGATAAGATAACATTTATCTTATCGATCTGCGATAAGACGTAAAGAAGGCAGTTGAGTCGATCATTTCATTAGACCTCATGGTTCACACCGAGAACTTACAAAACAAAACGTTCGAAATAGTCGAAAAGTGAAGCGCCGAGGCATAATTTCATGTTGGCCATGTAAGCTTAGTAAACAGCGCCGCCATTGATGTTGTACCCATGCCTGCATGCGTATCAGTAATCAGCTCCGAGCAACAAAGTGGAATCAGCTCGCCTTGTCGGCTTTACACATAATGCAAGCACCCACTATTCCCGTAACTAATAAACGCGCAACCAAGGTGTGATTGGAGTTTTCTCGGCCTTCGCATGATTTGAAAGCAAATATGATCTGTTCAGGATAATGCATGTTAGTAATTGATCGATTGTCAATCAAGGAATGAAGACAGTCACGGCATATAAATACATACACTAACTGTTAGACTACCAATACCTTGCATCGCAAATTGCAGTTACACTTCTACTTCGCAACGATTGCTCACTTCCACTACTGAACATCTAAGCTAAACAGAATGAGCGCACAAACCTCTAAGCTGTTCAAGCCAATTCAGGTCGGCGCTCTTGATCTACAGCATCGTATTGTCCTAGCGCCCTTGACCCGTGGCCGTGCTGATTCAGCTGGTGTTCCCGCACCCTACGCCGCAGATTACTATTCCCAGCGCGCTACACGTACGTTTACACGGTGACTTCACCAATGGAGAGACCCATCACTAACTATGATGACTAGCTGGCGGTCTATTGATCACAGAGGGAACATTCATCTCCTTTGAGGCATCTGGGCGCCCTTTCTCACCAGGAATTTATTCCAAAGAGCAGATTGAGGCTTGGAAACACGTTACTGATGCAGTTCATGCCAAAGGAGCTTATATCCTCTGTCAGCTCTGGGCTCTTGGGTAGGATAGTGCCCATGTTCTACTAGCCTTTTCCCGCTGACAATACCTTAGACGTATTGCCGAACCTGATCTAGTCCCTGCCGTTCTCAGCCCTGGCTCACAGCCATTTTTCGAAGACGATGATGTCACACGAAAGATCCCGGATAACTTCACCGTCATGAGTGAAGCTGATATTGATAACTTTGTGGGATACTATCGACAGGCAGCTTTGAACGCCATGGAAGCTGCTTTCGATGGCATCGAGATTCATGGCGCCAATGGATACGTAAGCATCATACCCCGTGAGAAAAGTCCCTGGCTGACAGATAACCTACAGCTCATTGATCAGTTTGTGAATATCTACTGTTACTTAGGAATTAGAATATGTCTGACAGTACCGTAGCTCCAATCAACCAGCAACGACAGAACAGACCAATACGGCGGCAGCGTTGAAAACCGCATCCGCTTCCCTCTCCGTGTCGTCAACGCAGTCAGCGACGCCATTGGACCCGAACGCGTCGGTGTCCGCATGTCACCATTCACGCGTTTCCAAGGGATGCGCGAAGCTGAGCCGCTATCACTCTTCGTTCCCTGGGCACAAGCTATTGTAGACGCTCAGCCCCGCATTGCATACGTTCACGCCATCGAGCCTCGGGCAGATGGTTCGATGGATACGCCTGAGCATTTACGCAAGGCTGAGGATACTTTAGCGCCTATAAGGGAGGTAGTTTCTCGTGCTGGTGTGCAGTTTATTGTGGCCGGGGGATATACGCCTGAGAAGGCCTTGGAGCATACTAGCGAGACAGATGACCTCGTGGCCTTTGGGCGTCACTTTATCCGTAAGCTTTCGGTCCATACGCGCTTCCTCTCTATTTGCTAAGAATTCTGGTGTAGCCAACCCTGATCTCCCTGCGAGAATAAAAAATGGCTGGTCTTTGACCAAGTACGATCGTTCCGTCTTCTATGAGGTGAACGAGGTGGGATACAGCGAGTAAGCTATTACATTATCTACATGCTTTGAGACCCATAACTAATACATTCCGTGTAGCTATGCGGTATACAATACAGAGACAGCCACTGCTTAAGAGTAGTAAAGAGTATATTTAGAGTAGACGATAAATTATTGTATGCTTTCTTTCTTAATTTGTAATAAGACACAGAAGTCAAGTTGTCGTGAGCCTTTGCGGAAGAAACGCTGCGTATTTCTGGTTTACTTACTTGATCAGAGTCTGAGCACTCCTATATAGTCTCAAGACTTACCTTCGAAGCGTTCAACAGGCATCTTGAAGCACAGTGTGTCCAAGAATAGTAATTGCATTTTGAGAAGTCATACAATTTTGAACTTTGCTATCCTAACAAAACTTGAAAGGGCGATGGGGCTTGATGGCACGGAAATTCACGGGCTTTGTCAGTAACGTGACTACATATTGTCATAACCTTATTGTTCAGCTTTCTAGTATCCTCATTCCTCATAGTGTGATACAACCAGAGATTTACTTCTCCTAAAAACATATCTCATCACTACTACACATAGGAAATTTAACCAATTTGATGAACCCCAGCTGTATACAGACGAGGAGTAGAAGTATCATGACCAAGGTGGAGCGGCAGGCATTACGGGGTAGTCCAGAGCTGGCCTTCCACTTACAGGCAAAGGGTCCGTAGCTCTAAGCTTGTTCCAAGTCTTCGTGATCATGTCCAGGTACTCCGCAAATTCAGTACCCGGACCGCTATTGTCATCGCCAGCAAACTCTGAAGCAAGATAGACCAGTTCATCAAGGGTTACATCTCTATGATCCACGACAGAGACGCACAGGATGTAAGCCAGGATGTTCTTGTGCATGCTAACCACTCCCTTGTTAGCAAAAGTATATTTGTACGTATAGATGTCGACTCGGATGATCGCATTGCTAGATTATCCATGTCAGCATTCCCGGGCTTTTGTGAAAGCTGAACAGAGCTACCATACTGCTTTATGCAAATGAAAAACTTCTTATCGTAACTTTCTCCGGCGGAAGAGTCGCCGAGAATTGCCGAGAGGCCGGTCTTTACCACGGATTTGAAGCCATCAAGGACACGTTTGCTTCCAGTATTCGACGCGCCAATGAAGGCGTCTACAGCATCCTCAACGCCTTTACCGGGCTGTAATCACAAGATTAGTTATCATGTCTCGGTAAAGAGGCCTGTTGAGTAGTAGACTCACAGTACTTTCAGTATCAACAGCGATATGACGCTCGAATCTCAAGGCTCTCTTTCCGGGAACACTAGTACGCATTACCGACTCACGGTCCAAGAACATCTGCTCCAGCTCGCGTTGGAAGGTGTCAAGTCGCGCATCTGCGAGCTTCATCATCAGCTCTAGCTGTTCCTTTTTCTTCCTCTCATTCTCATCGTCTGTCTGATTGGGCTCAATCAAAGCGCTGATAGCATTGCCCATTGTAGCAAACGATGGTTGAACTGGATGGTGAGAGAATTAGATCATTGAAAATCGTGTCTCCAGGCGAGGAGGGGAAATACGCCACAAAGACGCTAAAGTTGCTCGACGCGATGTTCAGCCAACCAAAAGATGCATTCGGGTGTTCTAGACTGCCCGTTCAATTAGTTCCGATCTAACTCAAATGACTATTCGAGACCGCGGATCAAGATTTGATATACCCGTCTATATCATCAATTACATGAGTGAGCTACATGAAACTATCACAACAGCTATCGAGACGCATCTTGATACGGTTTACTCTATATCAGATGAATCTTCTGCTTTTCGACAAGCGGCAGAACGAGTTGATGGGCCTCCTAGACACTCTGTTGTCTCCTCTTTCACATACTCCTTAGGCACTCCACTGACTGGATAAACCTCAAAAGTCAGGCATAAGCCAAAATACACTAAGTGGTGGCCGAAACTGTGGTTCTTTCTAGCTTCTCTATTCACTCCATCAATAGAGGGGTGTATCTCGTGTCATATCACTAATCTGCTGGCGTAAACCCAAGGTGGCTTGATTACTCGTCTCTCCTGTGAGTAAGCACTCCGATTCTTGGTGACATCACAAGCAACACCCGGCAAACGAGTACATAAACCCATTAAACGTCAGCTGTAAAAATTGATCAAGTGCCATTTCCCCATAAACCTAATCTCCAACTTTATCAAGATCCATCAAAATGGCAACTCAGCAAACCGCTGAGACACAATATGTCGAGTCACCCAACGGTGGCACGTTTGCATACCGTCAAATCGGCAATGCGAAGGGTATCCCCCTTGTACTTTTGACTCACTTCCGAGGTACAATGGACAAATGGGATCCTCTCATTGTCAACAGTCTCGCAAAGAACCGCCGCATCATCACGGTCGATTATGCTGGTGTTGGTCTCAGCACCGGCGACGTAGCCACTTCAATCCGACAGTCCGCGGCCGATATAACACAGTTCGTCGAACTGATCGGCGAAAAGGAGATTGATCTTCTTGGGTTCAGCATTGGGGGCTATGTCGCTCAGATGGTAGCCCTCAATGCGGATCCTAGCAAGGTCAAAGTCCGCAAATTGATCCTTGCAGGAACAGGCACCAGCTACGGGCCTGATCTTGTTTACTCCCAGAACAAAGATGTTGGCTCTGTTGCAGGCGTCAAAGATGTAGACATCAATGTGTTCAAGACACTCTTCTTCCCCAAGAACGCTGAGGGTGATGCTGCTGCTGAAGCTTGGTGGTCGAGAATTCATGAGCGGAGTGCAGCGTCGAGTGGTGAAGAGGCTTCTCTCTGGCTGAGCAGTGGCTATAAGGATGGCGGAAAAGGACTGATGGGGCAGGTTACGCAAGGCCACGATTTTACAGAGAGTCCGGAGAAAAGCAAGGGAGAAGACGGTGCTTATGAGCGGTTGTCTGATCTCAAGATCCCGGTCTTGGTCGCAAATGGAAGCGTGAGCAAATCCCCTATCAGTTCAATCCTGACCTTTACTGATGATTTTTCTCTCGATAGAATGATTACATGATCCCCACACCAAACAGCTATCTTATCTACCAGAAGGTTCCGAATGGTCAGCTCATTCTTTATCCCAACAGCGGCCACGGCTTCCTCTTCCAGTACGCTCCGACCTTCGTGAAACATGTAGAGACATTCCTTGATGGTTAATACACAGGCGGTATGACTCTAGTCTTCGGGGTTGTTTGGGATGAGGAGGACACCGGTTGGACATAGAGATATTTATTGAGCTACCATTGTTATTCTCGCTTCACCTTTCAGATCTCATTCTTGTATTGCTTATCTCATCTCATCCAACAATCAATACGCCATCGTGTCACTATCCAGCTGAGGTGCTCCAATGCTATTCTTCCTGGATGATGGACATCTTCAGCGACTTACGGATATCAATTGGACGAACGGCGGGTGTTCTTCCAAGACACACAGTTGAGTTGACGAGACCTATCAGAACCAATTAGCTTTCAAATTTGATACAATGCGCACCCTTTCTCTTACACATGATAAGTCTCTCAACATCAATCTTGACCTTTGTTTCCCGCTTACTAGGCGTCTTCCACTGCTCCCCTGGCCCTTTTTCCTTAGGTGGCGGCGGCATGGCTCCCATGGCCATACCCATTAAGCCAGCGGGACATGAGAACGAGGGGGGCTCGTCACTTTCCAGATCTTCCTCTATGAAGTTGCCGTTACCTGGCATGTCAGGAGGTGTAGTAGGCCCAGAGCTCGTCTCTGAATCTGATGTTCGCTCAAACATGCTCATGTCGATGTACGCTGTGACGAAGCCTTTACCTGATGGAATAGTAACGCCGTAGCCGCGGAGACAGATCTCGATCTCGTCTGAATCAAAGAAATCTCCATCATATTCTGGATCGATGATGCGTAATTGCGGGTTCAAGCGCAGATCCCGAATCTGTTCGACTGTTGGTCCGAAAGGCCCCATGGAGAAGCCTGACATTTCGGATGGTCTGTACGCCTCATGCTCCAGTGACCTATTGCCAATCGGCAGATCACCAGCACCATACCCCTGCTCCGGAAAGAAAGTCCCAGCACCACCAATATTAGTAAACGGAAACTTCCAATTATTAAGCGTAGCCTCCTTCGACTTGCGCAGCGTCTCGCCAATACGACTACATATCTCCTCCCTCGTCTCAAAATGCATGCAAAAGCCAAAAACCTTACGATACCACGCAGGAGGCGCATGTCTCATAGACGCTAGGAGAAACGCCGCTTCCTGAGAGGCTCTGTGGTACCGGCGACCAAAGTTTAGCTCTTGGCTTGCGTATGACCGGGGGTTGGGGAGGGTAGAATCCCATGTCGATCCGGGGAGTTGGTAGGTCATGTCGTAGAAGGGCGTTTGGGTGGTGGGAAGCTGGAAGTAGGAGGTTACATCGAAGGAGTGTGGTGTCGAATCGGAATTGGACCTTTGCTGGGAGAGCATGGGATCGATTGGGTTGGTGGTGTAGTCTATCTGTCCGGTACCATCCATCGTAGGAAAGTCGAAATCCTGGGCCTGCGGGATTGGTGGCGTGAGATCAGGTGAGACCTCGAGAGGAAGATCGTTGAGAAGATCATTCTGCTCTCCGCCTTGGACGTCAGGCCTCTCATGCTCATCTACCTCTCGAGCGCTGGACAACAAGCTTATGGTGGTCTGCTTAATATGCTCGATGATCTGCGGATTGTTCTTGACGGTATCTTGCTCAAGAATGACAGAAGTGAAGTTAATAAACTCCCTGCCCATGTCTTCCTTGGACCGCTCTAGTTCTTCAACCTTCTGCTTCAAGACATCAATGGCAGACTCTTTACGCTGTCGATATGCGCGCTGAGCCATGCGATTCTGTATCCTTCGGCGCTAAAACAACCAGTTAGAAGACAACTCAATACTCGAAAGTTGTATCACTAATCATCCCGAGACGTCAGGTCACGGAGTACTCACGTTTGTCACAGATCCACCCTCCGGCACTTCAAGTGGTCTTCTTCCCCGTTTAGGCCCCGACCCCGTGTCTCCCGCATCAAGTGGCAGTACAGAGATACTATCCATTTCCGAGGTAGAAGAACTCATGGCTTAATAAGAATACTCTGACAAGATGGTATGACGCAAGGTTCTATGGCACATCGGAGAAGCTGATCGGCGGGAGATATATTTCGCCCAGAGATCGAGTTGGGGAACTCGTCTCTGCGGCGTTACGGCCCGTCGAGGATTCAAAGTACCAAATGCTGCTTTCAGCTGAAAGTTAGACCAATCATTTGGTCAAGTGGCACTGACTAAGTGATGACAGATCGGATTGCTTGCTCCGCATCTCCACCAAGACGCCGGCATGCAGCAAAGACACCGGCATTGCCTTGCAGTTGAGGATACTGTACAATTTGATAACTATTATTAGCTGTTTTCTTATCTGCCAGACCCTCTAATGTTACAACACTGATGGATGTTTTTCTCATCTTCTGAACCTATCCTTTCAACATCATGAACTAATATACACTCGGAATCCCATGCACGATGCTTTTTCCTAGTGCAGAAAACTTGAATCGGCCCAACAGTCTCACGTCAGATTTTGGGGTAAGGTATGGTATGGCGACATACCGATCAAATGTGGCTTTTCGTGTTCAAGACGCCGGCGTCCCGCTTTCGGTTCGGTCTACGATAGCACTGCGGGCGTTGTTACACCACATTTCAGTCCAACCAACAAACTCCAGTGAGCGTCGGGCCATAATCACATAAGCTTAAACCCAGTTTTCGTATTGAGCCTAAGGTAAATAAGAGTTGGTCTGCTCTAACAGGCTTTCATCGTTACATCAAGTCTGGTATTGTTTGTGAATGTCGGGGTTCTCGTATTGAAGACGTCGGGTTATTCTAGCTTGGTCGGGATCTATCAGCCCTAAGATAACAGGGCTGATTCCCTATTGGGGCGCTGTTGAGATGATCTGGCCTGGTCGATTTCAGCGTGCATTAGCGCCTGGGACACAGAACACTGGAGCCCGAATGCCGAAGATTGGGTACTCGGTCGCAATACTGGCTCTTAACACCTAAACCCATTTCCTTTTAACTATCTTTGGGGGTAATAGCCTAAATAGCTCCGTATCGATATTGTATCGTGTTCCCAGATCATGGCTAAAGCTAGTCATAGACGAATGATGAACATAAGCAACGATGCCGCTTATGTTACAAGACTAATAAATGAACATAGAGTGGAATCTCCTTTTAGGTACGTAGCTGGGAAAAGCTGATTGCCCAAGGAAAGAGCAGCGCTTCGACTATCATAACAGACCACGTCTAGTTTGGCATTTCCAGAACAGCCCTATGTCTCATCTTGTTCTGCTCTACCAACTCAAAGACCTCCTTGATGGTTGATTCACCCTCATGCTTGAAGAGCTGAACCATGGGCTTAACGCCATGACGTCCAGAGAACTCAAGCATCTCGTCGTGGATATTGCGCGATCCAACGAGGCTTGAAAAGACATGGTACCCCTGGAAGAACATTGCTCCCGCACTACAAGATAATCAGTATCAGCGAGTATATGTGGATAGTAGAACGTACGGTAAGCTAAGAGGCCCGTGAACCGGGGCTGCAAGAGGTACAATGGTTCCATCTCTCGCGAGGAACTCCTTAGTCATGACCCTCAAAACATTATTAGCCAAGCCTCTCTGCATAGTACCAAAGTACTTACTTGTCCCAGTCGGGATACTTGGTTCCACAAATCACAAGAACGTCAATCGGCGCTGTAGCCGTATCGAACATACTCTCAATGAGATGGAACTCCTTGGCGCCCAGCTGTCGTGCCTCAGCCTCCTTGCTAGCGCTCGTGCTGTAAACAATAACATCGGCACCCATCTTATCCGCATACTGAATAGCGAGATGGCCAAGACCACCGATGCCGAGAATGCCGACGCGCTTCTCGGCTGTCACTGTAGCCTTGAGAGCAGCGTACACGGTAGCTCCCGCGCACTGAAGAGGTGCAGCATGCTCACTGGCAAGACTATCAGGAATCTTGTGGAGGTATGTCTCCTTACCGATGTAATAAGTACCAAATGTACCGTTATCAAAGTCTCCTTCACCGAAAATGACACGCTCATAGCAATAGATGTCCCTTCCAGACAGACAATACTTGCAATGACCGCAGGCATCGCGGTGAAAGCCACCACCTGCTCTATCACCGATCTTGAATTGTGTCACCAGCGAGCCGACTGACTCGACAATGCCAATCCCCTCGTGGCCAAGAGCTACAGGGGCTCCTAGTTGGCATAGCACGATGTCGGAATGGCACACGCCACTGTGAGTTAAGCGGACGAGAATGTCATGAGGACCAAGGTTGGGTAGCTTAACGGAGGAGGGAGAGAAGCCGCCGTTGCCGTCGCCTGCGCGGTAGATAGTATGTTCTGTCGGGGCCATTTTGATGCTATGAACGCGACAGATATAAGATTGCGACCTGAGTTAGTGTTTGAGAAGCCGATAGTATTATCTTGTGAGTGAGGATGGCATTGAAAGATATAGTCTAGAATACCCAGGCTCAGGTCAGGATCAGGATAATCATTCTGCTTTATAATAGTAAAAGGCTTTGGCAGCCCGAGAGTTCCGTATATTAACTCTGAATATTGCGCAGCTATTCTCTATGATTACTATCTCAACACAGTTTTATTATCATCTTATGGCTTCTGCCTGTCGGGCATTCCTGTCATCGGTAGTGGTTACTAATCGTTCCCGGCCGCTGCAAGATACACCGGCCAATTATATCGTTCAGATGGCCGTTGTATTCACTGGTAGAAAATAAACGATTTAGAGCAACAGCGGCATTCGGTGTCTACCTAAGGATCTAATGACTATAACAGCAAAATAGCACAAATATTAACTGCCTTCTTTGATGCTAAGTTAATTCGAAAGACATGATGTTGAAACATGTCAGACGGAATTAACTAAAGTGCCTAAGTGCGAATGTGAACGGAGCGTTCTTCTAAGGATCCCGACTAGCGTCGTAAGCTGTCACGCCCGGCGGGGTAGAGCTGCCGGCGTCTTGATTAGGTCAGGAAAGGTGAGGTAATACAGACAAGGGTACGATCAGTAAGCAGACTGCAGAATGCAATGGGACAGTGAGGGTATCACCAGATACAGTAAGCAACAGCAGAATATTAAAATAGATAGATTGGCACTATGTATGTCCATCTGTGCTAGAATTCAAATTTCACATCACCTAACATCAATAACTAAAACTTCACATTCTTAACTATCAAAAATGTCTTCCCCATTCAAGAACATTCTTATCGTCGGGGCTACTGGCTCTATTGGCTCCATCATGCTAGACGCCTTGGTCAAAGAGCCTTCCTTCACAGTCTCCGTCCTCCAGCGCTCATCATCAAAGGGCAAACTCCCATCAGACGTCAATGTCATCAGAATCGATGACTCATACCCCACTGAAGCTCTTGTCTCTGCCTTCACCGGCCAAGACGCCATTGTCAACTGCATGACCTCCCTAGCCGTCGCTGATCAACTTCGTTTCGTCGATGCTGCAGTCACTGCGAAGGCGAAACGCTACGTGGCTTCCGAGTATGGTCTTAACAACAACAACCCGGACGCAAGAGCCCTAAACTCAGTCTTTCGAGAGAAGGGCCAAGTGCAGGATTATCTTCGCTCCAAAGAATCTACTGGCCTAGAGTGGATGGCCATCGCTTGCGGTATGTGGCTCAAGTGGAGTGCCGTACACGATTTTCTGGGAATGCACATCAAGGACAAGAAGTTCGTCATTTGGGATGATGGAGAGGGCTGGTTCAGCTGTACCACTGAAGCCAACACGGCTCTTGCTATGGTCAATGCCCTTACTAAGAAGTGGGAAGAGACCAAGAACAGGATCGTTTGGCTGAGTGACTTTGCTATCACCCAGAACATGCTCCTTGAGACCATTCAACGAGTCAGTGGAGAAAAGCTCACTGTTGGGAAGATTGATACTGAGAAGACGATTAAAGAGAGCCAGGCTGCGGTCGCAGCTGGGGACCCTTATGCTGTTTATAATTTGATCGAGACGGGTTTTGTTACGGGGCGGTTTGGGGGGCATCTAGAGAAGGAGGGGAAGATCATGAATGATTTGTTGGGTCTGCCGAAGCAGGACTTTGAGGAGGTTGTTCGTGCCGCTTTGAAGGCTGTTGAGGAGTCATGATCTGCTGCATGTAATTATACAAGCGACTATTGGCTGAATACTGTCCTTCTAATGATGAAAATGTTGTGTCCGACTAGTGATTTAAATCATGTTCCGACTTTCACATAAAGTAGTAGTGAAATAAGCAGTAAGTTCAGTATTTCTGCTGATCGTTGTAAGGTCCAAAGGTGTTGGATGGGTGACTTTGGTTGACTGATCACCAGACCCGGACTTTTGATTCTAATTGTAGGATGTAGACTTTGGGACAATGTGACGACTGGAGATAAATGACAGATATACAGGTACTACATCCTATTATTCTACAAAAGCATGCCTCGTGAGTCTAATGAGGCTGTATGAAAATACCCGGCTCATTCCATGACAGCAGCCCAGCCTCAAAATATCTCGCGTTCAAAAAGTCGTCATCCAACATGAGATCAAGCTCCTCGTACATCTGCGGGATAAACGAGCTCATGTCTTCGACGGTTTGAGCATCCATATCAACGTACTCCGACAACGGCGGTTCCATTCTTCCGTCAGAGAACAACGTAGATCTGTCCAACTGGTCTTCGATCCAAGAGAGGCCCGAGATAGAGAGATTTTCATGCATGGCCAATGATATCATGTCGGAATTTGCTTGCGTCAGTTCGGCTTTCATCCGCGCTAGAATGGCGGAGAGGAGATGGGCTTGAGCCAAGACAGTGTTGTTCTGTGGATCAGAGTGGTCCATTGACTTGGCTGCAACGACGTATGCAGATGTGACTTGATTAAGCGTATTAATGGCTTCGTTCTTCGAGACTGATGCCTCGTCGATATCCTGTCGTAATAGTTTTGGGATCATCATTGCTGAATAGGCGATCATCAGGTGGGCTGTATCCCAAAGGTAGTAGATGGTGTCCAACTCTCCCAATTCGATAGCCTGTCGCAGTACGCTTAATGCACTGCAGAAACAAACTCGTGCTGTGTGAGTTATCAGACCATGTGGCGTAGATCTGTTTCCGGAGGCGATCATTCGATGTAGAAACACCGAGTTGAAGTAGAGACGCATGTAATCTCTAAAGAGGTAGATCAGAGGTGTTTGGAAAGGCTCCGGGTTGGGGACTGGATAATTTTAGGTATGGTTCTCCAGACTCTTGAAGGGCTTGTTATCTTACATGTAGCGAATGTAGCTTGCCAATAGTCTCCCCATTCAGCGATCCTGTTGTTAAAGTCATCCATATCCTTCTTAAACGTCTCGAAATCGAGCGATGGCGGAGAAACACGAGAGTCGACACGAGTTCTCATCATGCTCTCATACAGCTTACTGGCAATACATGTCAGCTCATGGCCACCAACTGCCTTGCCATCTCCCAGTGGATATGTCCATTCTGTCAGACCCATCCACTGCCTAGAGGCTACATCCTCCAGAACCATGGTCGTTGATAGGGGTCGGTCAGTGAAGTAGCTTGATCTGGTGACTGTAAGCTAAGCCGCTCTGTGCCCATCCTGAGTCAGAGGATCTTACGTCCGGTCAATGTTTCCCAACGCCAGCCATACGCGATCTTTATCTCTCCTCTGCCGCACCTGCAGCTCTCCCGACTCGTGCGTTTCGTAAGATACGCTTCGGCGCGTCATGTTCCATTCTGCTGAAGCCGCCATACGGAGTGCGAATCCGATCAGGGTGTAGCCCCTATTGTCGCTTGCGTCTTTCCAGTGATACATACAGATGATGGCCCAGATGTTCTCGATCGCTGAATCACAGGCCAAGAGGGCTCTGCCTAGAAGAGACTCGGCATGATCTCTTATGTGCCTATGGGACTCTGGTTGAAAGATCCGTGATGATATGGTGAGAATCATGGTGAACAGTAGACTTGATCTGGATCTTGTGTATGAGAATGTATAAAGGTTGGGATCGAGTAGTCCAACGAGACAGTTGAAGTGCTTGAAGAACCTACACAGATCAGCAAGCAAACACCTCATAAGCCATACCGTGCATACCCTTCATACAGATTCTGTGCGGATGGCCGACTAATGAGCCCCATATCGACAGGGTCATACTTTCTCGTCGGGTTGACTGCTTCTGGCACACTCTGGTAGAGTATACCCAAAGGGCTTGAAGGCTCTCCCTCGACAGGCCGATCTGGATTCAAAGCTGCACCGAGCGACAAACCCCGAGTGTCCTGATAATTCGTGACAAAAGAAGCCGGCGTAAACGGGGACTGGCCAGACCTGGAAGACGCGGAGACTGACTCGGGATCTCTATTCTGATATGAATTCCGGTTAGGTAGATCAGGGGCCTGGAAGGTTTGGGTATCCGAGGATCCCTCCTCTACCCCCTCTTCTGACGGACGTGCTCGGTCTTCCCTGACGGAGATGTCAGTTACCTCACTTCGTTACGTGACCTTACCTACCTTCTCCCCGATACGTCTCTCCTCCAAAGGCCCCTGCGATGTGACTCAAATACACACTGCCTCCCCAGTCTCTGACACCGATCACACACAGCAGCTTCCGGATCTGAAGTAACACACTTCATCTTTGACCGTCGACATGGTGTGCAAGCGACTCCATGAGGTCTACACCCATTAGATCTCCAGCCATAACCCTTCAAGTATCACTTACCGCCGTTGCATTTGCTGTACAGTCTGGTCAGCCATAGCCAAAACGACTCTCGAAATATCTCATAATTCCAAAGCGAATTTTTGTATCTTGCTTGCTGACAAGTCAATATTAACTTATAAAGACATCCAAGCCGCTATCGATCTGCGGCGTAAGTTGCGGGCATTGCGGCGATTGTGCATCGCGCTAAGCCCTGCCACGCTCAGCTAAGCGGCATCTCCAGGTGATTAGTGAACAAAACCCGCTGAAAGTTATGCAATTTCACCGTGTTTGCTTCAGCGGAGTGATTTTGTGATTATTCCTTGCGACGTCATTATGTACGCTTGCCATGATTTTTGAGATTTGAGGGGATCGCGATCGTGGTGGTTGGATTTGTCAGTGCCCGAGGCAGATGCACTCGCAACACCATCGCGGTGAAGCACTCGGGCGACTTATTGCATTGTGCCGCGGCCACGAGGCACTGGGACTTGGCAGTCGAGTCATTGTCAATGCTGCCTTGGAAGGTGAAGAAATATCGCCGCATCAGTAATCAGCCACGGCGAAAGCATCGAGATGAAGGGTGCAGAAGGATGGATCAAAAGAGTATTGCTTTACTGTGCAGATGCACTCTTTTTGATGTAGAGACAGTTCTTCATTGATAATCATTCCGCCTTTCTATTGACACTTAGGACAAGGGTGGTGTACCAATCACAATATTGTTAGTGCTCTCTAGGAGGATTCATTGGTTGATTGGTCTTAGCCGACCGGTGTCTTAGATCCACCAAGACGCCGACGATAAGGCAGGTCCTTATCTTATCTGCTATCTACTATCTTGCTTATCTTATTGTTCATCCCTTACTCAGGGTAAATCGTGAGTGTGTAGTTTACTTGTGAGACAAGCATGCAGCTTCATAAGCAGCTTTAGCTTCGCAAGATGGTCACCCGGAATTAAATATATTTCATTTGGATCCGTCTGCGATCATTGAGGCGAGGCTGTATTTTGACGGCAGCCGTGATCGGTTGAGTGTAACGGAGGTCCCAGGTGACATCAGTTTTATCTATCTGCTGCCCTGGTGCCTCACGCTCTTAGTAATAACCATGCCCTTTAAGCATAATTACTCCTTAAGCCAAATAAATAAACTACCCGGCTCTAAATAAATAATATTAATGCTACTGCGACTACAATAAATCGCTAAAGATCAAATAACGTGCTTACCCTATACATGGTTTCCGAGGAATGTTAATGTTCTAAAGATAGAAACGCTCTAGTGAGATAACAGCTTAGCTTCGATCTCCGCATGTTAATAATCATCTCGCAAAAAGTTGCTCTAAGTGAAGGACTGTGTGTAGCCGGCATATTACCGACCGCATCAGTCTGTGGCTGCTTACTTGATGGGAGATGCATCATTCCTTGGCGGAAATCATCATATTATTTCCCTCATGCCACCGAGACCTCAAGAAGGATTCAGTGGAAAGTTTTTGCGATCAACATTGTGTCACATCTCTGCGCTATCGAAATGCCGTCTCCAGGCTGCGGAACCTGTCGAGGTTTGCCTCGTCTGACCCCTGCAAATGGCTTTCAGGCTGCTGACATAAATGATAGCTCGTAAGGTGCGCTGTGACCAGGCCTATCCAACATGTAATCGATGCATCAAAGCAGGGCGCCACTGCAAGGGCTACGGCATGCAGTTGTCTTGGCCCCGTCGGAATGATACCCGACGGGCTATAGTTGGCCCAAGACCGCGCATCAAGGGTAGACAATCTAAGCATCGATTGGTGAACACTACCGTTACAGACATTAGGCTGCACGACGTAGTGTCTACATCGGATAAGACTTACGGAGTACACATGCTGGGACTACCCGAGATTACTTTTGGCTCTGCTGATGCAAGCTCTCTTGAGACCTCAGGGCCACTATCATTGCTCAAAGGACCGGCAGTGGGACCCATAGCTCGACTCAGTCCAGCCGATCAGAGGTCCTTTCAGTACTGTAAGTCTAGTCTATCGGTGCATAGCAGCATGGCCCTTACGAATAGCTTCCACTAACACTAGCCAGTCATACAGACAGCTTCACACTCCATCACGTCTTTTGGTCATGATGCTCCAAGGGTTCGGGAACTATTAATCCAGATAGCCCTTTCGGACATTTCACCTTCATCGACAGCAGTTCTCAAATCATCACTGGCTTTAGCATCATTCCATCGTGACAACCCACTTCAAATGACCGCCCAGTATAAAGTAGCCGCTCTGCGAAAACTAGCAGAGTCAACACAAGGTCGCATCAGTGTTACCGATTCAGCCTGCCACATAGCAGCTGGTATGATACTGAGCACGCTAGAGGTACGGCCCGTACCCTCTTGAAACAGGGACGTACTAACTCCTGCATTAGATACAGCAGAACTCCATGAAGTCAAGCCATTGGCTATGGTACGCTTGTGGCGCCGCCAAGATCGTCAAGACAGCTGGGCTTGATGTGGATAACCTCGACCACGATACAGCTGCTCTCGTAGGCTGGGTGCATTACTATAATACCTTATCTAGGTTCAGCTTGCGCCACTGGCAGCCACATGTCACCCTTGATGGTGGTGACGCTGCTGACTCATTCCACCCAGTCGTCTGCGGTAACGGACAGGTATGTACCCTCCACTGTCGAGTAGAGCTAGCTGACAGAACACGCATTGAAGCCTGAGAGTCTTACCGGAGCGCCGCATGAGATATTATACCTTTTGTCAGAAGCTTTCAACGCCGTGACACTGCCTTCCGACCCGCGTTATGAAACGAAGGCTCATAGAAGCCATCTTGAAATACTAGATTGGAAGCTCCGCAGCCTCGAGAAGAACGTGCCGGACGACAACGCTCCAGCTGATACAACGCATCCAGAATTTGATCTCGTGGTCGAGCTGTACCGTCTATCTACCTCGATCTATCTCAGAAGAGCATCTGCAGGGATCCTTCCACTAGATCAAAAGTTCACAACATGGGTCGGACAGGCATTTGTGTTGCTTGAACAACTACCGGCCTGCCAATGGCCATTTCCTCTACTCATTTTTGGCTGCGAGGCAGAAAGTGATATGCAAAGGTCGATTATTCTGGACGTCATGGAGAGGACAACTAAGAACATGCAGTATAGGAATATTGCGACTGTAAAAAGTGTTATCGAAACGGTCTGGGTGCAGAAGGACTTGTATACGGAAGATATGAATTATGTTAGGAAGTTGGGTGTTATTCTGAGCTCGACTCATAAATCGGTACCAGCGTTTATATAAAATCAAAGGTATCGAATTAAAAACATCTAAGCTATACCATCCAACAGCAGTTGAACCACAGAACGGAGTGAATTGACATGTAGATTATTACTTGCATGTCAATGCCACCAGGAGCTGAGGTCTGGGATGCCATTGTTTCCAATATTGTAAGCAGACTCGGGTTAGAAATCTCCCCGAGTTTGCAAAGAGCTGCATAGACTTCGGGATTTATAATGAGCTTTCGGCTACATTTCATACTGATCACAGCTGTGAAACCCACGATAAATGTGACTTTGGCGCATGCGGGTTATGGTAGGTTTTTAGTGCAGGGCAACTTTTTGCGAGGGCCCCACTATAAACCTCCACTAGCTAGCTGACCAAGAGGCGTGCGTATCGCGGGTAGGGTCAATCCGAATTACAAAGCACCAGTACTTTAATGATCGAAATAGTGTCTTGAGAATGATATATATACGGGCTTGAAGCTCATCAATGACCTTCAATTCTTCATTTAACACAATAACTATCACCAAACAATATTTACTTCAACCAACCTAAACACCAAACCAACATCACAATGCCTTCCTATCTCATCACCGGAACATCCCGAGGTCTCGGTGTAAGCCCCTCAGACTCATCTTCCTTACAAGGCACTAACATCTCATAGTTCGAGTTCGTTCGCCAATTGTCGGCCGACTCAAACAACATCGTCATTGGATTCGTCCGTAACAAAAAGGCAACTGAAGACAAGATTCAGCGGGAATTACCTGGACGATCCAACATCCACACTGTTCAGGGCGAGATTCAAAAGCTCGAGGATGTAAAGGTAGGTAAATAATTTGCCTCTTCGCCTAACTTCACGCTGACCACAGGAGTAGAACTTGGTCAAAGAGGTGGCCAAGATCACGGGCGGTAGCCTTGACTACATTATCGCCAATGCTGCCCTCCAATCCGAATGGTCTGCCCATAACCCCATCGGAGTTCTGTAAGCTCACTCCCAAGCTATGTGCACCTCAGTTGCTGACAGCTCAGGGGCGAGGAGCCCGAGAGACTCGAAGAGGACATTCTCGAGTCCTTCAAGGTCAACACCCTCGGAAACATCCACCTGCTCAACCTAGCCCTCCCACTTATTCGCAAAGGCCAAGCCAAGAAGATCATCGCCATCTCGTCAGGAATGGCCGATGCCGACTTAATCACAAAATTCTCTATTGGCGATGGAGCCCCCTACACCATCAGCAAGGGCGCACTTAATATCGCCGTTGCCAAGTTCGATGCCCAGTATAGGAAGGAGGGTATTTTGTTCATGGCCATTTCCCCTGGTCTTGTGGCCACCCAGGATACGTCCAACTGTAAGTCCCTCAAATCATCTACCCCCTTGCACCACATTGCCTTTCTGGTGATAGGGTCAAGGCGTCTCTCATCCCCTTGGCCATGTGCATGTAATTACAAGAATGACCTGCTGATACGCGGCAGATACCGAAGAACAGCTTCAAGGAGTTCGAGACATGGTCGCCGCCTTCAAAGGCTATGCGCCTCATTGGGAGGGAGCAATTTCCCCCGAAGAGTCTGCCACTGCAGTTCTTTCTGTCATCGACAACGCTAGCATTGAGGCTGGTAATGGTGGCTCTTTCGTGTCTCACTATGGAAATAAGCAATGGCTTTGAGTTGGAAGCATGTTGATATGAGGAAGATTGAAGGCTCAGATGGGTTATGCTTCAGAAACTTGGGTCTACGTGGAGCCTTGTCTGGTAGTCACCGGCCAGTGATGGGTACGCTCGATTAGAATCCATCATAGTTCGCAATCCAAACCCAAAACGGAGGTTGAGGGACAACCGTGGCATAGATAGGGATATATGTCGGATAAACTTTGTGTACATTGAGCTCTTTACGGTCTAGACTGCCCATTGCGTGACAGCCTGCAATTCATGATGGACTAAGTAGCCCCAGGGGAAAAGTTAAACGACCCCAACTACACCAAAAGTCGCTAGAGTTCCACCCATGGAGGGGTCGTTTTTTATTGCCTCGCCCAGGTAGTTTGGTTACCAGCTGAATACTAATATAAGCAGCGGGTCCACGTGGATCAATGTTACAAGATCTGTCTCCAATTCGGGCGAACCCATCGGACGAGGATCATCGATCGGGGGTGGGGGCCTACGTATAGCACTCCAAACCAGCATGCTTCTGTGGGGCATGGTCTGATGTAGATCATTGAGGGTGGTGTTGCGATTATGGCTCCCACTATCTAAGTTTGCAGGGTCTCTCAGCTGCCGACTCACCAACACCAACACCAACACCAACACACTAGAGCCACAATCATCGTGGCAATACGATCTCTGCAAACCTGGATCCAATCAAATCGCCATTTATCTTCTCGCGAGTTGCTATGAGCCGTAAGAAGAGTCTCGAGTGGAGAATAGTGGAGGATCACTAACCATCTCAAGGCTTAATCTCGAAGTTGACAGGGAATTAGCCAGCGCCAGGGACATCAACTGACCACACCGCCGGGTACACGCAATTGACAAGGAACGGTGGGGCTGGAAAGCTGTAGGGCAGTGCGCTGAACTTGGAAGCCGGCAGGCTTGCACACAAAGGGAGGCGGTGATGTTACTATGCCACATTATAGATAGAAGCACACAAGCTGCTGTTAGTAAAACATCAATAATTAGGATACAACTTGGCAAACACATTGCTTGAAATCAACCAATCTACCACAATGCAAGGAAACACTAAAGAGCCATGAAGTTCGTCATAAGCAGCCTTTCTGACTTTTCTCTTATGCTATTACTAAAGACCATAGATATAAATAGTCTCAGCACTGCCTCTCAGAAGGCTGCTGATGAATATCGGGCTTATCTGCAGAGTGTAGTCCAAAGACTCAAGGACGAAAACGAGCGGGGCCAACGGATTACAGAGCTGAATAGAACTCTGGAGAAAAATACGAAGGCAAGAGGATCAGACGAAATGGTTGGCGAACTCGGCGTTGGAGAGAGATTAGACACGAAAGTCATGAAGGATTTTGTTGAGTCTGATGCATCCTAGTTGTTGGTTCTATGTAATTATTGCTCCGGTTACCTTTTGCAAAACGGCTTGCCGATATCTATAAAAAGGTGATAGCCTGCAACATTAAAGCTGGAATTTTAGCGAACTTCGAAACACTATAATAAGCCACGAACAAAGGAGCCCCCGTTGAAGAAATCGAATAGACGTAAGAACCAGATCCAATGAGGCAGGAACATGCTTTGCTTTGCTTTGTTGGTCGACTTACATATGATATAGGTAACCAATTCTGAAGATCATGGAACCTACAACACATGGCTTCATCCGGAACGCAGTAGATGCACTCCTGATACTTGAAGCCTGTCTTCAAGGGCGGTTGCTCCACACGTCGAGGGCACCGCTCCCTGAGGAAGCTCGATCAGTCGTCCACGATGGAGCAATCTTCGTTTACAAGGTGGAGTCCTCTGGGGTTTACGAATGGCGCGATCATCATCAATGGCATGACGAGTTTGTGCTTGGCGACTTCCGAGTTTCGTGTCAAGCCGACATAGACTCCGCCAGTCTGGTGGGACGCTTGATCAGACAGAGGATACTTCTGTATTGGAACGGGCTGGAGCACCATGTCATTTCATATCTCCAGATGGACACCCTCCGCAGGATTGTGTCTGAAGGCATGGAAACGCCCCATAACTTGGACCAGATTCAAATAAGAGCCGGTCTTGTCGAGGTGCAACTCCATCTTCTCTACAGTGTCGCATATAGCCCTTGGTATGGTTGGACCTTGGTATAGGGCTTAAGCGCTGAGGTACGGCAGAGTGGACTATTCTCAAAGAGGTAAAAGCTCACCTCGTGTTGGTTTGGCAAGTTGCTGATGGTGGATGGGCAACTAATGCATTGGTCATCTTCGGCTGCCAATGTAGGCTTAGACTTGATAATCGACTACTGTTGACTTATTAATTGCATAGCGATAGTCTTACCAATCAACAAACTCAAACAAGTCTAGGGTGCTACAGTAGCTTTAGCCCATGTGGGGTATTGTCCTGAATGGACAGGAGGTGCATGACATGAAATGCATTCTGGATCTTATAGCAGATCACTTGTTTTAGGTGCCGCCCTAGTCTCTAGACTTTGAAGAAACCCGGAATCTGAGTGGCAGCACACTGCTAGGGCTGACCGCCACGAGGATCTTTTGTTTCCCTGCATGTCAACTCTGTAGTCTCGATCAGCACATCATGACTACGTGGCTGGTCACTCCTGGTAGTATCACTCCCGGGATCGGCACTGCCTCGGGATGTGTGACCATCTAAACAGAGAGGAACCGCTGGGTGATATGGCTAACTTGATCTCCATGAAACACCAAAGCACATATCTTCACCAAAGAAAATGTCTGCTTGGCCGCCAGCTACTGCCTTGCCGAGGTCCTTCTTCGTTCGAACGACTTATCCCTTTGACCCCCCTGCTCCCGCATCAGCTGAGGGTGTACTCGGATTTGACGAAGGAGAGCTCGCACTGATTCATCATGTTGAGCCCTCTGGCTGGGCAGAGTGCAGTCTGCTAAAATGCGGTTCAATAGGCTGGATAGCTCTGAACTACTGTGACGTGTTCGACCCAAGGCCAATGAGACCCCTGCTCAAGGCGGTTATCAAGTTCACGAGAGCCTTGCGCTTGGCCTCAGATGTGTCTGTCGTTAGCTATGTAGAGGGGGGAGACATTAGCGCTATCGTTCATGGAGTCTCTAAGATCATGGTAAGTCATGCCAACTACTAACCCTGCCTTATCTTTCTGATAACTGAAGTAAAGATTCTCGGATACCGCCTCAACGCCAAATACCCCCAGATAGGCGCATTGAAGGTCCTGCGCCCGATAGCTATGTGTGTTCACGATCGTGTGCTTGTCCTACGGAGACATCTCGGAACTATGCGCGAACGTACCGCTAGCCAGGGGAATGAGGACACTATAGACAAGATTGAACTCGTCTCGGCTGCTCTCGAAATAGTGCTCAAGGCTGATACTTTCTTGTCGACCATCCAAGAGCTGCACGAGAGTCATGCCTGTCGCAGTCTGATCAATACCGAGAGCCTTAGCACTGTTGAGAACGGGAGCAAGACATCTCCACCTGCAGCAGCAGTAGATGCTTCGGACGAAGAACCCGATAGTCCCTTGTCAAAAGGCCCTGGTAAGCACATGCATACCGCCTACCTCGCTCCAACATCGTCTCACGGATTCACAGAACATAAGTTATTGCTCGAGACCCAGAAACGTGAAGAACATCACGATGACTTGCGAGACTCCGACTCTAAAGCTCAACTGGAGCAACATCCAATGCATCGTCCTGATAATATACCGCCTCAGCCTCCAGGCCACCACCTGACCCTCACCCCGGATCAATGGTTCAGTAGGAGAGCGCAGAGGACCCGATGTTCCCTGCAGGCTCTGATAGAGCATCTTACGAATTGCGACTCTCAAGCTGTTAGGGAGAAGTTTGTCGCTACTTTCTTCATAACGTGGGAACTATTCTGTACAACTGAGGAGTTATTGAACGCTCTGACTAAGCGGTTCATTGATGCCTCCTACGAACAACCGCAGCAGAGAAAGAGGATTCGGTTTCTAGTTTGCTACGCACTCAGGGTTTGGCTGGAGTCCTTTTGCCTACATATCCTACTATGGCTTGAACAGCTGTGATGGTCTTGTGGCGGTTACCTCAGGCCTGGATGGTGCCTCTATACTGAGGCTCAGACTGTCTTGGGATGCTGTATCAATACAGGCGAAGGAGTACTTTCTCTCCCTCCGGCGGATCGTCGAACTACCCGAGAACCGTAAGACGCTGCGAACTTTTTTCTCAAGTTCCCTAACTCCACGGCTCCCCTTCAGAGGATATATTACGAGAAGAGTAGGTCCGTCAAATCGGGTATGTCGCGTCACAAGGTTCATCCCTCTTTGCGTTCTCTTTTACATTTGAAGACCTGATGGTGTAGGAGATGCTTGGATTAGACAATTTGTCAATTAGTTTACTATGTTAAGAGTTACTGTATACACGATGCGTAGTTTCTTGTTGATCTCACAGTTATATAAGCTTACTGTTTATACTCATACTTCGTGGCGGCTATAGCCCACGGCCATCCTCACATGTGATCCTGGGACAAGTGATACCATTGAAGATGCACAATTTGTTAATAAGGACTTGAAATGCGATTTATTGCTCATGTTAGAAGCTATGTGGGTAGAAGATCATATTGTGAAAAGGATATCGTTTCCTTATAACTAGCTTTAGCAACCTAAAGGCTTACTCTGAGGGGCAAAGATTGACTACATAGCTACAAGTCGCCGAAGACTTTATCTAGGTTTAATCACTAGAAATACAGCAAGGATCTTCGAGAGAGACTACGATATCGTATCGAAATAAGTCACATGATTCAGGCAGTCGGCGTCTGCAATAGACCAGTACCAAGTCTTTTCATCGGTACAGTGAACACTATGGAAACAAGCAGTGATCTAAAGCTGGGAACCTCCCGTCGCAGGGGATGTGAAAGGCTCAAAATGTCGCTTTCGAGTGGCCGTGTCTTTGGTGGACAGCAGCACTAACACGGGTTGGGTTGCCATGGCAGCTCGTAATCTAACCCTGAAGAGTTACCTAGGCAGGCTGCATAGAATAATACTAAAAACAACATCGAGAGAACTTTAATGGAATTATTTAGAAACGTCCCCAGCAGCCTTCGTGCCCATACACTATGCCATAACCATATCCGTGACCGATTAGAACTGATTCAACAGATCTACCGACCTAACAGCCCCGAGTCAGTGCAAAATGGTTCAAGATTTGTGCTGTGTAATTAGCAAACGCAAAGTGGGACTCGAAGCACTGAGATGAGGTAATCAAGTATGACGAAAGCTAGGTAGGGTAAGCTCTTGCAATTAACAAAAGTGGAGCGAGATACGCTGCCATTCATCAGAAGCGCTTCTCAGTTAAAACTCAGTCTTTATACTCCGTAAACCCTGATCAGACGGGCAATCGGGCCGACGAGGGCAGATTGCTCAAAGCTTATTCTCACCCCTGCCTTGACGTCTAAGAGAGGACCGCCGATTCTTGGCAAGAGGGCGGCTAGTCTAGGGGGTAGGGAAATACAACGGACGTGCTTTGGTGGGAGATCGGCGATTTTTGGTGTAAGCCATCCCGCTGTTTTTCCTCACCCCGAGGC